>JBBPOM010000018.1:0-92984 GCA_038091455.1 Leccinum uliginosum
ATGGAGATGAAACGGATATTGGATCGTCATGAGGTCTACTATGTCTACAGCAGGATCTGGCTGGACGATTTTTGTGTGTGGTCTCAAGCCTGTGCAAGGTAAGCACGATGACATGATTGGCGTCCCGGTCGTGACGGAATTTGTAGTGACGAGGTGCTTCTCGATCTGTCCAGCAAACTTGCCACATTGCTGGTGTCGAAAAAAGTGATCGGGTGGGAGCTTGAGCAACTTGAAGAAGCGACGCGGCTCGCGGCCGGTAGAACTCGTGACACTGACAGTGACGATGAATCCACAACAGAGTGACACCTAGGTTGAGTGGCCGGGAGAAACTGTGGGTACAAAATTATGCACACATTACTACCCTTATCGACGTACTTTCTGCGCGCTTCCGAAGCAGCAGAGATGCATGTGCAATTCAATGACCCCGAATGCGGACAGAACACTGTGCAGTCGACTCCGTAATAACCCTAAACAATAGGTTTAGAATGATTGTTCGGAACTTGTTCGGAACAACATTTAGGCTGACTGGTCCCCATTTGCATGAAAGTTGGAGTTGCCACGAGGCTCACGCGCACGCTTGGGCTTGAACAGACAAAGCTGCTTGCTAAGCTGCTCTTGTAAATAATCTACTAGTAGTTCTTAGGTAGATACGATGACTTCTACACCTCCGTGAATCTCATACTCTATTATTATGATCCATACTCTAAGGGCTGGCAGAGTTGACTGTAGATCATATACTACACATAGCTAGTCGTAAGTAAATCCATTTTGACTCCGCCTAAGACTTTATTCAATATCACAAGGTTGGCGCCAGATTAGTATTTGCTTCCTGCTTTCAAGTTGGTTGGAGATCCGAAAACACGTTATAACACGTACTAGAGCTTACTCCACACTCAGTTTCGAGTCGCAGACGACGCAACGCTTTAAATAGTATCAGTGAACTCAAACTCACAAAACCCGACCTGACTAAATCGAGGAAAAACTGAGTGGATCTGTGTAAGTGCGGTGCTTGGCGATATTTGGATCCATTTAGAGCTCGAGTCGATGGCCGCATCTGACGACCGGATTGCCGGCGTGACAGCGTCAAGCGACAACTGATTCGAGGCGAGTACACGGGGGCCTACATTAGTACACCTGGCATGCACTGCTTGGTACTTTGCGGCGTGAGGCCAATTACGTACCGGAAACTGCCGGGCGTTTCCGAATTGATCCCTCGGACGACGCAAATATGTATTGGCGCTTCGTTTCGAGGCCCCCATACGCGCCATCATGCATTCATTCGGAAGCCTCCTCGTGTTGCCGGCATCGGCGAATCGCAGGCTTAGCTGCCGACATCGCCTGATGGACTCGAAGCGATCAAGTTCTTCAAGTTGACTGCGGAATTGAACTGAACTGACATTCTCCGCCGATCGAGCAACTGTCCAACTAAATGGACTCATCAGATTTACCGTAATCATGGCACGCCCGGTCTCAGCGAGGTATACTTCTAGTGCTGAGGCAGTGTGCATTTCATCGGTTCTGGGCCCCATGGCCATTGGCAATAGCCTTGTTCACAGTCTATTACTACAAATACTTTCGTCTTCTGTTCGACGTTCAACGTTCAACTCGCGGTGGACTCTTGACTTATGCTCCGCATGTTTTGCAGCATGTTCTGCTCACACGAGATTATGCGGTCCCGTCTCGGTGTATCAACTAAAAGGCGGTTTGACAGGTCGTGGTCGCAAAATTATAAATAATCTCGTCTCCATATTTCAGAGCCACTGATCTACATACGTCAAAAGGAGCAGTTGAACCTCGCCAAGTCCGCCAAGTTACCGAGTCACGCTGTACGATAAGCCCACAGTGACATCCCCTTTAGTCCTCTGACGTCCGGACATGTTCGTCTGCTGGGAGAACATCAAAGCCACTCTGACCAAGGTCCGCGGGTAGAGTCGCAGATTCATCCAGAGCCGACGCAGCGAGCAGAGCCTCTGTGTCCTCCGCTCCAGTCGTCGGCGCGGCCAAGGCAGGCGGTGGACGGAGGAAAGATGGGACTTGAACCAGGTTGTTGAACAAGAACTATAGGACTGTGATAAACTGCAGCATGGCAGAGAGAGATGACCAACGTACTGTTCCATAACTAATGGGGGCGATGGTCAGTGGAACGAAATTTGAGCGAGTAAAAGGTCACTTACACCAATAGAGAGAAGCCCAGTACTTGTAAGAGTGATATGGGGAAGAGAAGCTGCTCCCAACCCAGCGCAAGGCTGATCAACCAGATCACGAGGGTTCTGCAGGTGTCGGTTAAGCTCCTGGCTGTAGCGCTCACATGTCGAGTGACGCTCAGGCCAAAGTAGTTGAATAAAGAGATACTGAAAGCGATCGCAATCCCAGACCAAAGGACACTCGGAGTGTTGATCATCTGATACCATCCTCTCGGAAGATCAAAGAATGGGGAACGAGAAGACATGGATGGTTGTGCCATGAATGGCATGAGCAACACGATCGTCAAAAAGCCAAACAAGCCTTCATATCCTACCGCAACAAGGGGAGGAACGCTCCAGTGGGTCATGATTTTCTCCTCGACCACGAATTGCGTTGCCGTGCTGAAGGTAACCATGTTAAACAAAGGGCGAGGGAGAAGGTGCGGAGAGACTCTCACAAGACTTGGGCAAACAAGATGAAAAACACGCCTGTTCAACAATCACATTATCCTAGTCGAGACCAACGAGAAGTCAGTCATACCGACGAGGGCCTTGGTCACATCGTCTTGATCGATAGGATCCGGCGCGGTGCCGGTAACATGAGCGGATATCAAATTCACTGCATCCTTGACTGTGTCCTTGATGAGAGAACCGCTGTAACCTACGAGTGAGACGCCGGCCATCACAGTGAGGAGGGAGATCCATCTGAGGCGAATTAGAGAAGCAAGCGAAAGGAAAGTGAAAAAAAAACGAACTGGTACAACCAAAGGTGGCGGCGGAGGAAGATCACACTGAGAATGCCGACAAAAAGAACGAGAGCACCACGCGTCATTTGATAGATGGAAACTGGGGTGTATAAAAGGCCAACATTCATGAGCTGTAGATTGTCCCACAAGAAGGCGCAGTCACGGCATTAGCGTTGAAAAAGTTTAATGAGACACGATCGATGGTAATGGAAGGTGGAAGAGAAGAGGAATAGGAAATTACGGACCGTAGTACCGGTGAGATCGCAAACGGCAGGGAACCATAAGAGGAGTAATTTCCAGCCTCGCAGCTCCTGCGAAGATGGGACGGGCTTAGTCTGGAATCGCTCGTCTTCGTCTGATTCGGAAGGAAGGAAGACGGGAGAAGGGTTGCGCCTCGTGGTGAGCCACGTGTAAATGACGGGAAGGAAGCCTAGGACAAAAGCGAAGCTGGAGGGTGAGAATCTGAAGCGAACGGAGATGTACGACAACTGACAAAGCATTTCGCCGACTAGAAGGAGGGTCAGCGAGAGGGGTGGATTAGAAGAGGAGATTAAGACTAACGGAACATCTGTAGGGTCTGCCAGACGGGTTGTTCGTAGAGAACATGACGACGTGGGTCTGGATCGTTGCAATTTTCGACGCATTGCATGTCCTGGAGAGTAATATAAAACAATATAGTGGGAGGTTAAACCAGGCCAGCATACCTGCCATTTGCTCCAGAGCGAGTTGCTGGAGCCCTGGGGGACAGATGAGAATGCGAACGAAGCTGATATACGAGCGTTACTTACTGTAAGTATCATCCCCGCGAGGAGAAAGGGAATGAAGAGCGACGAGCGAGGCATGTCTGTCTCACTGCTAACAAGCTGAGGAGGATGAGTTCGGGATGCGTCACGCTGGGTGGAACGTTGTCACGGGTGACAAACCACGTGACCTGTCATTGGTAGATCTGAGATTCGGCGGGGTCACTCGGGGTCACCGATCAAGGTAAGTGCTTCTCGTCGCCTTCCTTTTTGGGAAAGACTGTCGTCGTTATTTATCGCGTCTTCTTCCTTTCCCTCTTTCTCGCTCCTCCTCGCGGCCCTGTCGCTCTCCTCCTCGTCCCACCAGCGCCCTCCTCGTCGACCCGCACGACGTACACGGACACCACCACATCAGATGGTCAAGCTCTCTCTCCTATCCCCGAAGGGCAACCAAGGCGTCCGTTATTTCCCCCACCAAGGCTATCTCGGCTTAACTCCACTTCGATTCGAAGGCCGTACGCGCTCCTCTCCCACCTTTCTCTTCCCTTCCGCTCACTTTTCTCCCCAGTCGTCCGCACCCAGATCGAGCAGGATGGCAAACCCATCCTAGCCAAAGACCTCTCCGTCGCCATCCGTTGCTATGAATCGCGCCAGGGTCGTCTCGGTTCCCCGCAGACGAACGTCCTTTACGAGCACTCGCTCACTCTCTGGCAGAAGTGCGACGTGCACGAGTGGTCCGAGCTTGGCGACTCCGAGCACCCCTTTCGCCTTACACTTCCCGCCCACATCGCCGCACCTAGCACCGCGCTCTTTTCCCAAGAGTATCGCATATTCTGGCGTATTGAAGCAGGCGCGTACATACATCGCGCCAGATTACCCGTTTCTGATTAGTCTTCAGTCCTCAATCACACCCCCATCTCAGCCGTCGGCTGTCGTCAAATCAGACACTTCGACTTACTCCTTATGCGCTATGATGCGCCATCCAGTCTGTCCCCCCCAACGCCCTTGTCCCCCACCTCCCCGTCCCACACGATCTTACTCAAATCCAAATCCCTTCGCTCGCCGTTGCGATATCATGTACTCATACCGTCCAATCCAGTCGGTCCGCTGGATATTGTCACCATACAGCTCACTGTCCAGCCCCTTGATTCCTCTTTATTGGTTCGCAGCGCATCCGCTTTTGTCGAGCGACGAATACATTTCAATGACTTTCGGCTGGGCCCTCCCGAGTCACCACCCGGTCCTTATCGATTCTCATCGCATCTTCCCCCAACTCCCCAGAGTTCCTGCAATCACATTCTAGACAGCCCTTCGTCGACATTTCCCGAAAGTAGTACCTCTTCATCACAAGACCTGCTTTGTCCTGCATCTACGTCGTCTCTACAATCCGGAGATTCTTCGCGACCGCTATTGCAAGGGCGTGAATGCAACATGGACGACCCTGCACCACTTTCCTGTGTTAGCCGCCCAACTACCCATATAGTTGCGCACGCGGAATCTGTGGGCCGCTTTTCCAGAGACTCTTCTGGAGTCTGGAGACATAACCTCACGTTTTCGTGGCCAGATACCAAATCCAACAGTCGATGGGCAGTGGGGGAGTCTGTCCAAACCGGCATGGCCAGTGTCAAGTTCTTTCTTCGCGTAAAGGTATTCGTCATTTTCTGGTATCACCTTCCATGCTGAGCAATACTTAGTTGGTCGTCTCTTCACTGCCGAATTCTGCAGAGACTGTAGAACTCGAGGACAAGGAACTCTGCATAGTTTCCGTAAATGACCTGCAAAGGCGTCTCGCATTCTCCAAGCACAGCGACTCCGATCGCTCGAAATCAAAGTCACCCCGGTGCTTCAAACGCGAAGGCCACATGGAGCAACTCCCATCACCCCCTCGCAGTCCTCGCGAGACCCTTGTTTCAGAGGACCCAAACACGCTGACTCTCGACACGAAATCGTCATTTCCGGCTGCACACTTTCATAATATTTCGACTGCTTCGTCACCGTATCCAGAAGGGACAAGCATCAAGTCCGAAGCTTCGAGGCGGCCGTATACTTCGCCCCGAAGTAGACCCGACAGAGGAACGTACGAAAACTGTCGAAACCGGAGTAGCCGATTGATAGTCCCTCCGCGACCAGAAACTGCCCATCCCATGCATTTTCCGAAATGTCCCTCGAGTTCTCGAAGCTTCCTGCGCCAAAAATTCGTGGAACCATTACGCTCAGGGTCAAGCTCAAGCATGAGCTCCAGCAGCGGGCACTTGACTGTCGAGAGTTTACAGCATCACGCTCGTGGGAGTCTTTTATTCGAGAAGGCAAACCAGGTAGACGTGCAGGCGTGGGAGCAGGAACTCGTACGCATAGAGTCTACGAGCCGGAGAAAAAGTGCGGTCATGCTGGGGAAATTTTGGTCTCAACGCAAGAAGGTCAGCGCGGAGCATGCCTCGATTCCGATGTACCTACATGCGGAGGGATGATTTTCTCGGACCGGTAGTGTTGTCTGTGTATCCTTGCACTACGTTACATCTCGACATGGATAATCTAACACACCCGTTGCAAAGAGAACCCGTAACTTATCAGCGTTCTCTTGTGTTCGTAATTTGCTTTAGTAACGTCGCACCTGTACACTTGCATTATTGTAATCGACTGCACAGCATCATTCCAAGCGTTCGGTGTTTTAAGCAACTTGAACGTCTTCTCAACACAAGAATGAGCTTCCCGTGGTTCAGGCTGACGCTGGTGGCGGGTGGACGTGCGTTCCGTTCAGCCTCCTGTCATCTTGTGTGCGGCACTAACTTCGAATCACAAGTGATGGGCATAGGATATCTCGCGATGCGAAGTTCGTCCACATTCCGGACCATGCATCTAGGCCTCGCTGACTCTCATGCTCCTTTTTTCGCCGCAGCTACTGTGCCGACCCCCGAGCAAACATACGCCGTGAGTGAACGTCTCTCCTATTTGAAACATCCTTCTGTCGCGGCTATTGCTGCTGCTGCTGCGGAGGTTCGCATAGACGGGCTGTGTTGACTTGATGCTGCTGGCCCACGCGCAGGCAATGGCTCCCGATCTCAGACGGAAAGTAGACGCCAATCGAGCTGCCCGCATGGCTCAAGAACGCGTTTTGAAGGAGCAAATCGAAGCACAGGCAAGTTCTCGCTCTCCTCCGTCCTTCTCGAACCGTTCCCTCCCTCTCGCTAAAGAGTGACGCCGTTGCGCCGCGTTCAGGAAAGAAGAGATCCAGAAGTCGCGAAACCCATATGGGTGGATCAGCGCCAAAGAGGGCGGTAGAATTCTTTTTTATTAATCTTTATTTTTCATTTTTTCAAAACTTTTGTGCATTCGGGACGCACGTATGCTGCCGGACTCGGTTTCCTTTTGTCGCGCGTTTCAGCTTTTGCAATAACCTCTCCGATCCCTTGCCACACTGCTTCGGTACGAAATACAGTCCGTTTCTCACCACGGAGTCGCCAATGGATTCAAACGCGCAGCGAACGTGTAACTTCGGGACCGGTAGCGAGCGCCGGCCTCGTGGTCGGTGCCGGTAAACGGTCATACAGCATGTGGAAGACGTATGTACTACCTTTAGTACGATCGGTGGTGCTCCTCCACCGATTAACCATGTTCTGATCACGGTGAACGCGGAGATGCACTAGGTATGTAGCATTCGTATAGCGTGTACAAAATGGATCAACAGAACAGTCCTGGTTGCGAAAGAACTTGGAAAGGTAGGTCCCAGCATTCTGGAAGTCGCTTTGAAGCTGGATGGGATGGGATGGCAAAGTTACATAAATTCATTACAAGTAAATCAGACATTCCCCGTGTAAAGAAAGCCCGGCGCGATGTCATGTCATGCCGACAGGGGTAGAAAAGACGGTGTAAAACGGATTGGCTCTCATAAATCTATGGATCGCTTGTTGCATAAACTGTCCATGTCTTCCGCGTTGAAATGCATGCCCCCCCGCGTCTATATATCTGTGCCGATTCAGCCGCGCGAGAGCACTGATGACATGATTAAAATCGGTGAATCCATCGTTGAGGTCGAGGTGAGCTGATGTCAATGATTTTCTGATGGATCTGTGTCAGAAAACGATGATGGTAAAGCGATACATGATGCCATAATTGGTCCCGCCGACTCCTCTGACTGCGGGTCGTCTGCACGGATGGAGGTGCCCGACGGAGAGCGGAATTGTTGTTCATCATCAAATACATGGACAGCATGTGGTTCGCCGTTACCAACGGGCGTCGGTGTTTCTATCAAGATCGTGGGTTGGCCAATAGATCGCTCGATGCTGTGGGAAATGACGTTCAGGTCGTCAACGGCAGACCCATGTCGAGACGAAGAGGCTGTTTGACCTGATGCTGGAGTCGATGAGCGACTACGAATGGAAGTGCCAGCGAGGGGATCACCAGCTGACGAGCCTTGCGGAACCACTGAGGGTGTCGTGACACTGGATCGGATCCTTGAAGAAGGCTCGTCAGCAGTTGCTGCCGAAGGTGTGCTGGCAGCGGCTTGATCTGATACGGCCTCACGCCGGGTTCTGCCTTCTTCTCTTCTTTGCTGCGCCTCGTGCTCGATAAGAGAGAGACGCATGGCCTCCATGACCATGAGCTGGAACAAAGTGAGTGTGGGTGGAGAAGACGAGGTGTGACCTTACCTCTTCCAAGTCTTGTCCACCTAAACCCATTTGTCCGAGGAGTTGACTGAGGTCCTGGCCGTTCATCCGCGGACCACGGCGCCGTCGACTGCCGGAGGTACCACCATGGGGTGCATTTTCGGCATCTGCGGCATCTGCACCCTCTGTGTTCGGGAGGGTGTGCACGCGACCGCTGGTGACACCGACGGGAATGAGCCTATCTCCGACCTGTCTCATGATTATTCTCCTGTTTGCACGACGGGTAGCTGCTGCGCGGACGGCGGCAAGCTTGGCTTCCCAGTCGGGTCGGATATGATCTTTGTCAAGAGGAGGTAAGAAAGCGGAGAAGGCGGGCAAACAGGACGACGCACCTGTTGTGACAACATCTGGACTGTCATGACCAAAGCTCTTTCGACGACGCTTATGGGTGTTGGAGGGACCAGGGATGGTTTGGTGTGACCGGAGGGGGTCGATCCAAGGGGGAGGAGACTAGAAAGACGACCGAGGTCAAGAGGGGGGAGGAAGAGGTGAGAAGGACTGACCATTCCGTCGCTACCGATGCCTGCTCGCCATGGAGGCGGTGTATAGACAACACCAAAGTTATCCTGGACACAATAGGGACACGCTGCGGGTTCTGAGACAAGATGGGTGGTGGTAGGCTCTGCTCTCTTTATTTGCACGAAGCACTCTGTACAAATTGCTTGATCGCAGCAACGGGAGTGGTTGATGTTGGGGGGGTAATACTAGAAAAGAGTGAGCGACAGGCGGGGAGGGGAAGAAAGGGGAGAGGACGGACGAGAAAGCAGATTGGACACTCGACCGCACCCCTGTAGAGGGCGGCCTCTGTGCAGCGGGAGGGTTCCTTGAGGGTGGATGCACGTTTTGGTGCGGGGGACGGGCGGGGTTGGTCGCGGGAGTCCTGGCGAAGAGTGGGGGTGTCGGGGAGGGCACAGTCGGTGTCTGGGGGGTCCTTGCGTGCGGCGATGATCTGGTCGTCGTCCCAGTCGTCGCTGTAGTCATCGAGGGGGCGATAGAAGGGCGCGAGCTTCCTGTCGACGATGAGCTGAGAGACGATGGCCTGGTTCCAGTCTCTTGAACCGGTGTAGACGCCCTGCGGTGTGAGTGCGCCGTAGTCGACGGTGTCGTCGTGGTGGGGGCGTCCGGAGGAAGAGCCGGCGTTGCCCATTGAGTGCGCTCGATCACCGTCCCCTTCTCGTTCCCGTCGTTCCCCCCGCCCGCTCTTTGTTTGGCCCCTTGTTTGCCACTCGACCCCTCCTCGACCCCCCATTCGATCCGGTCCGTTCATGACACGTCGCCCAAGGTTTTGATAAAAAACTGTCATGACCCTCCTCGACGCGCCGTGGACGCTCAACCCCGCCCACGTCCTCGAGCACTACTCCGTCGACCTCGCCGTCGGTCTCGACCCCGACCGTGTCGACAAGCACGCCCTCCTCTACGGCAGAAACGGTGCGCTCACCCTTGCTGTCCTTCCTTTCCCACTCACTGACCTCCCACCAGAGCTCCCGGACGATCCCCCTACCCCCCTTTGGCAGCTTGTCCTTGACCAATTCAAGGACCAGCTCGTCCTCATCCTCCTTGCTTCTGCCGGAATATCCTTCGTCCTTGCACTTTTCGAGCATTCTGATTCCACCCCCCTCGGTGCCTTCGTCGAGCCTGCAGTCATCCTCCTTATCCTCATCGCCAATGCCGCAGTCGGAGTCATCCAAGAGACGAATGCCGAAAAGGCCATTGACGTAAGTTCACCTTTCCGTCTCCCGTTCCCTCACACACCTCACTCGCTCCAGGCGCTCAAAGAGTATTCCCCCGACGAAGCAAATGTCTTCCGCTCCGGCCGTGCCATACGCATTCATGCCTCCGAGCTTGTTCCAGGTGACATCATAGCGGTCGCTGTCGGAGACAAGATTCCTGCAGACTGCAGACTTCTCTCAATTTCGTCCAGCAGTTTTCGTGTAGACCAAGCAATTCTCACGGGCGAAAGCAGCAGCGTCTCCAAGTATATCGATGTCGTCCCTGATCTCAGCGCTGTCAAACAAGATATGACCAACATGCTCTTCTCTGTACGTTCTCCCTCCCCAACTCTTCCCCTCTCTTCCCCCTCTCACTTTTACCCAGGGAACCACTGTCGTAAATGGAACCGCACGTGCAATCGTCACTTTCACAGGCGCCAAAACCGCAATAGGTCACATTCACCACTCTATATCCCAGCAAATCAGCGACAAAACGCCGTTGAAGCGCAAACTCGACGACTTTGGTGACATGCTCGCCAAAGTGATATCCGTAATATGTGTTCTGGTCTGGCTCATTAATTTCCGTCACTTCTGGGATCCTTCCCATCATGGTGTTTTGAAAGGTGCAATCTATTACTTCAAGATTGCCGTCGCGCTGGCCGTGGCTGCTATTCCCGAAGGCCTCGCTGCCGTCATTACTGCTTGTTTAGCTCTTGGCACTAAAAAGATGGCTCAGAAAAACGCCATCGTCCGAAACCTGCCCAGCGTCGAAACTCTCGGCTGCACAAACGTGATATGCTCCGACAAGACGGGTACCTTGACTACAAACCAAATGAGTGTATCCAAGGTACACAATTAGCATCGGCCGTACTCCTCGGTTTTGCTGATTCCTTTGGGTTTGGTAGTTCCTTGTGATCGACGCACAAACCGAATCTACAAGGGAATACCAAGTCGAAGGAACCACGTATTCCCCGCATGGCTCTGTCCGCTCCTCAGGTGCCAAGGGCTCTGATCTGGGTCTTGACCCCATCCGCAGACTCGCAGAAATCTGTGCCGTGTGTAACGATGCGAAGATCACATACCAGACGGTTCGTAAATTACTTGTATACAACTCCATTTATTCAACTTTTTCCAGGAAAAGGATGCTTACAGCAATATTGGAGAACCTACAGAAGCTGCGCTCAAAGTTCTTGTCGAGAAGTTGGGTTGTGCAGACGCAAAAGTCGCCAAGTCATTGCCATCCATGACACCCGCAGCCCGAGCGAGCGCTGTCAGCGAGTATTATGAACGCGATATACCTCGTTTGTTGACGTTTGAATTCTCACGGGATCGCAAGATGATGTCTGTCCTCGTTGGTCTCAATGGTGCCGGTGCTCTGTTCGTCAAAGGTGCCCCCGAATCCGTGCTCGAGCGTTGCACGTCTGTCATGGTTCACGGCAAGGTCATTCCCATGACTTCTGAACTCAGGGACACCATCTTCACACAGATATCTTCTTACGCTTCCCAAGGTCTACGGACACTTGCCATGGCCTATGTTGACGAGAAGGACACCAATGCTGCACATTATCTTACCGAGAACACGCAAGATTATGCCCGTTTCGAACAAAACCTTGTCTTTGTCTCTCTCGTTGGCATGCTCGATCCTCCGCGCCCCGAGGTCCGCCAGGCTATCGCGAACTGTAAGGCTGCGGGGATCCGTGTCATATGTATCACAGGTGATAACAAAGGTACCGCTGAGACGATATGCCGCCAGATTGGGATATTCCGCGACGATGAAGATTTGACTGGCAAGAGCTACACAGGCCGAGAACTTGACGCACTTGATCAGGAGGAGAAAATACAGGCCGTGCAGCGCGCAAGCTTGTTTAGTAGGACAGAACCGGGACACAAGAGTCAATTAGTTGACCTTCTTCAGGGTCTGGGAATGGTGGTCGCTATGGCAAGAACTTTTCCGTTGGTCTCACGGGCTGTCATCTTACAGAAATTCCTTAGACGGGTGACGGTGTGAACGATGCCCCAGCGCTGAAAAAAGCGGACATTGGTGTTGCGATGGGTAGCGGCACAGATGTTGCTAAATTGGCTGCAGACATGGTTCTTGCGGATTCGAATTTCGCGACGATAGAGCAAGCTGTAGAAGAAGGCAGACTCATATATAATAACACCAAACAATTCATTCGATACCTGATCTCGTCGAATATCGGCGAGGTCGTCAGGTAAGAACTACCTTTAGTATCCGCCATCACGTTGCTTACTTGAGTTCCTAGCATCTTCCTGACTGTCTTGTTGGGCATGCCGGAGGCATTGATTCCTGTCCAGTTACTCTGGGTCAACCTTGTTACGGACAGTCTTCCGGCCACTGCCCTCGGATTTAATCCCGCCGACCACTCTATTATGCGCGTACCTCCGCGAAACGCCAAGGAGCCTCTAGTTGGCAAATGGCTGTTTTTCCGATACATGGTCATTGGCATGTATGTTGGTTGCGCCACGGTGTTTGGGTATGCATGGTGGTTTGTTTACTACACTGGAGGGCCCCAGATCACGTTCCATCAACTGGTGAGTGGACGAAGCCGCTGGAGAGATGACAGGACTGACGTGATGCTAGACTCATTTCCACCAATGCACGACAATGTTCCCTGAGATTGGATGCGACATGTTTACAAACGAAATGGCACGTCACGCCACGACCATGAGTCTCTCGATTCTGGTCACAGTTGAGATGTTCAACGCCATGAACTCTCTGTCGGAGAACGAAAGCTTACTTCGTCTACCGATCTGGAAAAACCCATTCTTGGTGGGCGCCATTGCGTTGAGCATGGCGCTACACGTTGGGATCCTGTACATCCCGTTCTTCACATCGCTGTTCGCAATCACGCCACTTAACTGGGCGGAGTGGAAGGCAGTGTTATATATCAGCGCGCCTGTTTTGTTGATTGACGAAGTTCTCAAACTCATATCGGTGAGTCGTTGATCAAATGCCGTGACTGCGAACAGCATCTAAGGTATTTGCGTTGCCAGGTCACAGTGATTGAGCCGCTGAGGAGTTGAGGGGGTGCGGTGAGAAAATGTGGGTAAACATAGGTACAATGTCAGATATAGAGAGACGTCGTCTCAGATGGGCCATAATACGACCTAGCCGAGGTGCGAATATTTACGCGTAACTTACAAAGTTGCCTATTTGGGCCCTCGGCTATCCTTAGTGCTGATGTAATCAACGAACAATGAGGCCGCGCACTTGTCAATGACCGCCAAGCGTTCCTTTCTTCCCTCCCTTGAACTCTTCTTGTGTCTACTTTCCCTGCCACGGTAGCGCAGCGCTCACCCAGTCACTCTTTCACCACCATCATGCGCCTCTTTTCCAACCTCGCATTGGTTCTTTCCTTTACGCTTTCCTTCATTTCTCCCTCGTTTGGACACACTCACCAGGGCAAGCGGCACCACGTACATCGGCCGGACGTCGACCTTGCTCGTCGCGACCCTGGAGAAATTCAACTGCACAAACGTATAGACAACGCCCGCCTTACATACTACGCAGTCGGCCTCGGCGCTTGCGGCCAGAATAACGTGGAAACTGACTTTGTGCGTCTTTTTCTTTCTGCAGTCTGACGCACCTCACCTCTTTTGTTCTATGCTTAGATCGTTGCACTCAACTCAGCGGTAATCATCCATGCTAATTGTACATGGTCAAACAAGACTGATTCGTCACTTAGCAATATACTTCGGGTAGTTATTGCT
The DNA here is from genome assembly GCA_038091455.1 of Leccinum uliginosum. Lineage (NCBI taxonomy): Eukaryota > Fungi > Basidiomycota > Agaricomycetes > Boletales > Boletaceae > Leccinum > Leccinum uliginosum. The sequence continues at coordinate 13,775 of JBBPOM010000018.1, forward strand.
TCCAGATGATCAGCATCACAGCCAATGGGAAGACAACTTCAGCCCAGATCATGGACGAGGTGCGTGTTGTTCTATTCTTTTTCTTGTGTTTCGACCCTATATTGACTAATAACAGTGCCCGGGTTGTCCCTACGGCGGTCTTGACTTATCACAAGGTCTCTTTGAGTTCTTTTCTGATGTCGGGGCCGGTGTCTTGTATGGTTCATGGAACTTCGGTTCCGGGGGATCCAATCCAACAACTTCTCCTACTCCTACTCCTACTCCTACACCTACACCTACGTATACACCCACCTCGACACCGACGACCAGTACGCCTCCACCCTCGAGCAGTTCGAGTTCATCTAGCAGTTCTCATAGTTCCAGCTCCACTAGCTCCAGCTCCAGCAGCTCTAGTGTGACCCCCACTCCCAGCAGTGTCTCCGTGACTGTCGGAGTGGCAGGGAACTCACTCGTCCTTGGTGGCGTGAACGATGCCGTCGTGTTCATAGGTGGATTCCTCAGTGCTTGCGCTGGCTTGCAGTAAGCGATAAAGCAGGCTCTTTATTCCCCTTTTCCTTGTTATTGCAGCACATATGTTGGAGGAGAGTTGTCCAAGTAAAAGTAAGACGACATGCTTCACATTTTAGACGGACACTACTTACGTAATGATCGCTGATGGACCGGAGTCTTTCTAGTTTGAGCTATACCCACACATTATTCTATCAGCTCTCTTGCTGGGCAATACAGGGATGCAAGTTTTATTTTTCACGGTGGATTGCCTGGTGTTATATTGTGCCATACTCTGTTCTGCACTCGAATGATTGATTACTATTTTATGTTTGTCCGGAACAAGACGTTTGCCTTAGCGACGCTGGCCCGGTGCGGCTGCCCGTTGTTCTGGCAACGAAACCCACTCCCTTGCGAATTATTCCATATAACCGACTTCGACCGAGAGTGTCACCTACTTCCCCGTCCGTGCCTCCATCGCACTCGTTTGACGATACAACGCCAGCGTTGTTGTGACATGGCTCCAAGGGTCTCGACAATCTTTATCTTTCTCTCCCTCATACTTTCGTTCGTTACAGCTCGTCACTGGAGCCGGCGTCATCATCAAGAAATCGCCCAGAGGGCGCGAGGCGATGTTGATGTCCACAAGCGTCAATCTTACACCAATGCACGATTTACCTTTTATGACGTTGGGCTGTAAGTCTTTGATAAGCTGGCAGGAAATCGGGTACTCATGCGAGGCTGCTTCTGAAGTGGTGCCTGCGGCCAAACCAATGTTGCCAGCGACTTTGTGAGCACGTTGTCTGCAGTTGTATCGCAGTGGTTTACCCAGGTCATCGCAGATTGTGGCATTGAACGTCGAGCAGTACGGCAGCGGGTATCCCGGTCCCATGTGTTTTGTATCCATCACTATCCAATATGGTGGAAAGACTGCTCAAGCTACCATCATGGACGAGGTTCGGTCACTTTCCATCGTTCAGTTGTTTCGTTGAATGAGCTAACAATTCCCGTGTTACCAGTGTATGGGATGCCCTTGGGGTGGTTTAGACTTTTCCCGAGGTCTATTCGACTACTTTGCTTCCGAGAGTGCAGGTGTGCTCTATGGTACATGGTGGATCAATGGTGGCAGCTCCGGGGGCGGAGGCGACACAACTTCAAGCCAGTGGACGCCTACCAGCACCAGTCAGTGGGAACCGCCAACCACGACGACCTCCTATACCCCGGACTACACTCCCCCGACCCCGACCCCGACTCCAGCATATACTCCCACTTCTACATCGTCTACGTCTACGTCTACATCCACGTCCACGTCCACGACATCGACCTCTAGCACTCCTCCCCCTTCCTCCACAAAGACTTCCTCTTCTACTACAACATCTTCTACCTCCAATACTCGCTTGGCAGTCCCGACTGGAGGAGTGGTGTCTACTCCTAATTCGAGCGACCCCCAGAACATCTTTGTTATCAACACCATCTTGATTGAGATTGGTATTGCACTCTCTTTAGCGGAAAAGGACGGATAGATGATAATCACCTATTCGACTCGAGCGACGTCAGTGTTACATTTAACGCGGTTCTGGGCCACTTTTCTCTCTTTCTCTTCTTCCATATTCTGCCTGGAGCAAGCCCCTGGAATTTGTACCGCAGCTATTGTCATTATTGCTGTCATTGTGTCGGCCTGTAATGCCTTATACCTCGGAATGTATACAGACCTACGACGTATCTTCAATTAGTGTTCATTTGGATTGAAAACAAGTTTCGGGACTGAGCGTTTCGATCATGCCAGCAATCATATTGTACATGCATATAAGAATAACGATACACGTGTTCCAGAACCAACATACGGTTTGGATTCATGTGAAACAAGTGACAAGTAATACCTGCAAACCATGTTCCTTGACCCACTGTAGGGAGACCTTATTTCCCTTCCTGATATCCTTACGAAGCGCGCTCTTGCTGGGTTTCAGGATCCCACGGAGAGCCAACTGGCCCTTGTGTCGCATCATGACATATTCTTTGATATTGACATGCACTTCCGACTTGAGCAGCTTTTTAGCGGACGTAAGCGTGAGAGGGAGATCGGAAGCATTCGGGGAACGAATGCCAAGTTCGATGATGAGCGCGCGCAACAAATCGAGTTGCGCATCCCTTCCCTCGACCGGAGACAAAAGGAAGCTTGAGCAGCAGCTTTAATCAGACACAATCCATAGGGGGATGGTGAGACACACCGGGATATGAAATCGGACGCATCGTCGTACGATGCAGTCGGCGTGGAAGCTCCAGTGTGATACTCAGAGCTAGTGGACGTAGTGGACGATCGTGTCCGACATGGTGTTGTCCTCAAACTCTTCCTGACAGCTTCAATGCGTAATTCATCCTCGGAGAAGATGAGGTCACTCTCCGACTCAGATTCTGCGCTGGTGGAGCAGCTGAAAGAATCCCGATTGCATAAGGAGAGCTTGTCGAGTGCCACAGACGACAAGTCACCGTCAGAGTCGAGTTGACTCGAAATATCTGAGACGGTGGATGGGAGGGAATGTGCATTCAACAGGGGATGGGGCAGGACAATAAAGTCCGTGTCACTGAGAGGGCTGTTCCTCCATACGACTTCGTCGTCCTCGATGGAGCACTTGGAAAGGGGCTCACTGGCACTGTCTGACTCGTGGCCGCTAGCCGACGACATGACGGCGAGAAAGTCCAGAAGTCGTAGGGCAGTAAATGCGCTTCGTCACTGTGGTTCACGGCGTCGAGAGTGTAGGTAGTCCTCGATGTGTGGACGACGAAAGACTTGAGAGGGGTCTGGCCCAGTTGAACGTGTGATATGTCTTACGTAATATGATTAGATGACCCTCTGCCCAACATCGTCGTCGTCGTTGTCGACTGCGATCTTTCTCTCTCAACGGCGTTGTCTGTGATATCCCTTGCTTCAAGACCACATCCATCCCACCAATGGAGGTATGTATGCGCGCAAATATACAGAGATCGCCCTCCATCTTCTCCATTCATCCACAGGGCCTACTTGACTTCTCCAAGGAGTTCGATGTCTCCCTCCTGGACAAGGTCGCGATGGCCTTTTACACAGGTCGCGGTCAGGAGGTCTGTCTCTCAGTCCATCTATCCCTGTCTATCGCGCTAACGTCCCTCCAGCAACAAATGGCTCAGCAAGTCCTCACCCAGCTGGAGGAACATCCTGACGCGTGGACGCGAGTTCCGGAAATAATGGAGAGGTCTACCTTTCAACAATCCAAGGTCTATCCAAGTTCGTCTTCTTCCATCCTTCCTATCTCATCACCCATTTAGTACATCGGTATCCAAATCCTCGAAAAACTCATCACCACACGCTGGAAAACCCTCCCGGATGGTCAGCGGCAAGGTATCTACTATCCTCCTATGGTGTGACGCGTCACTCATATCGTGCTAGGTATCAGGAACTTCGTAGTCGGTATCACTGTCAAGATCGCTTCGGACGAGGTCACTATGCGGAAGGAAAAGACTTTTGTCAACAAGCTCAACCTCGCCCTGGTTCAGGTGAGATTCAGTTTCTGAGAGTATTTTTATTTTCTGTATATCGGATCTCCACCAGATTCTGAAGCAAGAGTGGCCACATAACTGGCCGACCTTCATAACCGAACTCGTCGAGTCCTCCAAAACCAATCTCTCGCTATGTGAGAATAACATGGTTATCTTACGTCTTTTGTCCGAGGAAGTCTTCGACTATTCTGCGGAGCAAATGACGCAGACGAAGATCAAGAATCTCAAAAATCAGATGTGCGGCGAGTTTAGCGAAATCTTCAAACTATGTTCCGAAGTCCTTGAGGAGGCGCAAAAAACGAGTTTGATCAAGGCTACTCTGGAGACGCTGTTAAGGTTTTTGAACTGGATACCCCTTGGTTATATCTTCGAGACCACAATCATCGATCTTCTACTCAACCGAGTAGGTATCCCTCTATCTATCCCTCTTCCATTCTAATGCTTGCCTAGTTCCTGGAAGCCCCAGAATTCCGCAACGTGACCATCAAGTGCTTGGCCGAAATCGCTGGCCTTAACGTGGGGCCAGAATATGATCCCAAATTCGTGATTCTGTTCGCTATGGTCATGACCTCCATAAACCGTATGATCCCCCCATCAACCAACATTGCCGCCGCCTACGCGTCCGCGTCCGACTCTGGTCAAGAACTCGTTCTCAACCTTGCATTATTCCTATGTAATTTCCTATCCAACCATCTCCGGGCCGTCGAAACAGAGGCAAATCGCGATGTTTTGCTAAATGCCCATCTATACATGGTCAAAGTATCACAAGTCGATGAACGTGAAATATTCAAGATCACGCTCGAATACTGGTCGAAGCTTGTGGCGGAGCTCTACGACGAGATCCAGTCGCTGCCTATTGGAGATAGCGGTTTACTTATGGGCTTGAGTCTTGGAAATGGAAGCGGAAACATGCTCAACGGGATGTCTTTGCGGAAGAACATTTATAGTGATGTTTTGAGCAACCTGCGTCTTGTGGTCATCGAAAGGATGGTCAAGCCAGAAGAGGTGCGAGCCTTCTTCTTCTTCAGTGCTGTATTCTGATTGAACCTTAGGTTCTCATCGTCGAAAATGACGAAGGCGAGATCGTCCGAGAGTTCATGAAAGAGTCGGACACCATCGTCCTTTACAAGCAGATGCGCGAACTTCTCGTGTATCTCACGCATCTAGACGTCGTCGACACAGAGAACATCCTGACGGAAAAACTGGCCAAGCAAGTCGATGGATCTGAATGGAGTTGGCAGAATTTGAACACACTCTGCTGGGCAATTGGCAGCATCTCTGGAGCTATGAGTGAGTTGGCATATATTTTCGCCGTTGTTTGATCTCAATCAACCTACTCTAGACGAGGAGACTGAGAAGCGGTTCCTTGTCACTGTGATCAAGGATTTGCTCGGATTGTGTGAGATCAAACGAGGGAAGGACAACAAAGCCGTCGTCGCGTCGGACATTATGTATATCGTTGGACAATATCCGCGCTTTCTCAAGGCTCACTGGAAGTTCTTGAAGACGGTGGTTAATAAGCTCTTTGAATTCATGCATGAGACACACGAAGGTAAGTGTAGACGCGATTCGTCTTCGTTGAGCTAATCTTGGATTGTCAACCTGCAGGCGTTCAGGACATGGCCTGCGATACTTTTATAAAGATTGCTCAGAAGTGCCGTCGTCATTTCGTCATGCAACAATCGGGGGAGCAAGAACCGTTTGTCGACGAAATTTTACGATTGTTGCACAGAATTACTGTTGACTTGTCGCCTCAACAAGTAACCCTACGTGTTTCTTGTCCCCGTGGTTCATGAACTAACTCCAACTCTAGGTGCACACGTTCTATGAGGCCGTCGGATACATGATCTCTGCTCAGCCGAACAAACCTCAGCAGGAGAAACTGATCGGTAAACTGATGGAGCTACCTAATAATGCCGTGAGTTCTTCCCTCATTCGCACGTCGTGTCTACTGACTGATCTATTTGAAGTGGGATTCCTTGATGGCCCAAGCTGCACAGAACATCGACGTGTTGAGCAATCCGGATAACATCAAAATCCTTTCGAACGTGTTGAAGACCAATGTTTCTGCGTGTACCTCCATCGGTAGCTTCTATCTGCCCCAAGTTGGCCGCGTATTTCTCGATATGCTTGGTCTTTACAAGGCTGTCAGCGGCATCATTAGCGAGACGGTTGCGCGAGAGGGTAAGGCTGGGAATCACACTTGCGCGGTTTGACTGATACATTCTTATCAGGCATAATTGCGACGAAGACCCCCAAGATCCGTCAGCTGCGGACGGTCAAGAAAGAGATCCTGAAGTTGATGGAGACATACATCAAAAAGGCAGAAGACTTGGATGCCGTCAATGCCAATTTTATGCCTCCCCTCCTAGACGCTATACTTGGGGACTATAGTCGCAATGTGCCTACCGCGCGAGACGCAGAAGTTCTCAATGTGATGGCAACAATCACTGGCCGCCTTGGTGTACGTTTTTCCGTGACGAGAGCATTCTTCTGAGGCTTACGGCAACTTCTAGGCTCTCCTTACCCCTCAAGTTCCAGCCATCCTTGACGCTGTGTTTGAGCCCACGCTCAACATGATTAACCAAGACTTTGCTGAATTCCCCGAGCATCGCGTTGGCTTTTTCAAGTTGCTAAGAGCCATTAACATCAATTGCTTCCCTGGTGGGTGTTATGTCATACTTCGGATCCGCGCTGTCTCTTAAACTCTGTTGCAGCTCTTCTTGGAGTACCACCAAATCAGTTCAAGCTGTTCATGGACAGTATTATCTGGGCTATCAAACATACCATGCGGGATATTGCGGACACGGGTTTAAATCGTACGTTGATGTCTCCTGACTGCGAGCTGTTGGATTGAAGCTGCTTAGTGTGTCTCGAGGTTGTCAACAATTTTGCAAGCGCAGAACCGGCTGTCAGCAACGCCTTCTTCCAGCAATACTTCCTCAGCATCCTACAGGATATTTTCTTCGTCCTTACGGATGCTGACCACAAGAGTGGCTTCAAACTTCAGAGTCTCCTACTTGCGCGGATGTTCCAGCTTGTTGAGACCAATCAAATCCAGTCTCCATTATTCAATCCAGCTCAGGTGGCTGATCCGAACATGTCCAACTCGTTGTTCCTCAAGGAGTATTGTGCGAACCTACTCAAGACAGCCTTCCCTCATGTTCACAAGTAAGTCTGCCGTTGACCGAGGCGTTTCTTGGCTGACGGTGCTGCAGTACTCAAGTCCAGGTGTTCGTTACCGGGCTAGGGGAGTTCCACAGCGACATCAACCGGTTCAAGCTTGCGTTGCGTGACTTCCTTATCCAACTCAAGGAATTCTCTTCTGGCGACAATGCTGAGTTATATCTCGAGGAGAAGGAAGCGGAGGCGCTAATGAAAGCGCAAGCTGAACGAGAACTCGCGATGCGTGTACCCGGGCTGTTGAAGCCGTCGCAACTAGAAGACAAGGATGAGGATATTTCATAGACAATGGTCGTGCGTCAATGCATCATCCGTGGCGCCATCATTCACATCCACATCTCGCACTCCTTTTGTTTGTTTCTCTGACACAAATGCATGCTACCCCTCATTTTACTCCAGGCGTTGAACTATTCATTTTATCAACTTCGCCAACACCTCACTCTGCTATCGTTGTCTTCTCGCAGCTTCACATCTAATGTATTAGTATAGTTCGTGGAAAGTATCGAAATAATGTAGTATATCTGTGAAGCTCGAACAAGAAGTTGCCGCGTGGTCACGTTTGATAAGATCGCCGCGACCAACACCAGTGGATCACCACCATGTTCAAAAAGTACCCGTCGCCTTGACTCACCGGGATTGAGAACAGACAGCTAACTTGACCCGCAGATTTTCGCCATCGACGGACATCGCGAGCCAGACACCACCAAAATCCTCTGTCCAGCGATCAATCCGAGCTGCGGTGCTTGCACAGTGGAAATTGCAGCCCGAAACCCTAGAACAGATATGGCCAAAGAAAGAGTCTTTAACTCATGTGAAATGGTGCGTGTCCTTAGTGATCTCCCCGATAACCCCATCGTGAATCTATCCGACAAGATAGCAGAGAACATATGTCGATATATACTGTCAACGGTGAACCCTTATTCTTCCAACACTTTGACGGACCATTGTACCCTACGCTTCGACTTCTTCACAAGTGTAGGCCGCATCTTCTCCGACTCAATTCCGCTCCCGGCTGAATACGTTGTGGACCTTTAGATCCGTTCCTGCTGCCCAAAGTTGGCGTTGATCGCGGTGCGATACGTTTCCTGCTTGGGGGGGCACATATGATGTGTCCGGGCCTGACGTCGGCAGGCGGTTATCTCCCTGCAGCGGAAAACGCCATCCCGGCGAATTCGCTCGTCGCGGTCCATGCGGAAGGCAAGGCACACGCGGTGGCGATCGGGATGACCAAGTTAGGCACGGAAGAGATGCGCAAGGTCAACAAGGGAGTCGGCGTGGAAATTGCGGCGTATTTGGGAGACGACTTGTGGGCCATTCAGACGATGTAGGGGGGGGAGTCAAGTTAGTCCAAGTTGAGGTGTCACGATGACGATACGGGTGACGGATGCTATGATGATGTGATCGACTTGTGCTCTCTTGCGATGTGACGGGCCACATTGTCCCTTGCGGGCGCCAGGGCGGCAGGATGATCCGTACTAGGAAGCCCGGACTTGCAGTTTCGAATCATTTTCCGCCTTCAAATTTAGCTTCAACCCTGGATGTGTGTGGCATATGTAGCACGACATTTTGAAGCAGTGCCGCTTCAGGAGGGGGCTACATTTTATGCAGGTTCGATTTGGTTTTCTTCAGACCCCGAGGCGGAGGCGGGTCGTTACTGCCGGGTAACCGGGAGCGGTTGCTGATAATCATTCGCGGCTTTTCTCAAACCCACCCACAGTATACTGATCCGCAGTAACGCGGACTGACTCATGCAGGGACAAGAAGACAATAATCAGTTCGGGTACGACACGTTCACTCGAGTCACTACACGCAAGAAACGAAAAGGGAAGCACAAGGACGTTGCCGCCACTGCGTCCGAGCTTCTTACGCGCATGAAGGAAGAACTGCTCACGGCCGATGGCGGGTGGTGGCAGAGCTGCGATGGTACGTATGTATATATCGCTGCTAATGCGTCCGTGATTCATCGTGTCACCGAAACGTTCCCCGGGTTTGGACACCAGAAATGTTCCATGAAGCGCTTCGCAGTGCGCGAATTAAGCCGCAAAAAGTGTTGTGTCTTGGGTTGGGAAGTCCGTCGTTGTCGCGGGACGCACGCACGCAGCTTGCCCTGTTGAGTCACTTGTGCGGCTCTGCACAGATCGTACGTGTGTGGATTTCGAACCAGTAGAGAGTGTTCGGTGATTGGGTTCTTGCAGGCCTCGGCGGATGTGTGGGTGTACGATCCGGTGTTCACAGGTGCAGACGCAGAGCTGTTCCAGACCTTGGGAATGCGCTGTCTCGATCGCATCCAAGCAAGTAATTTCATGCCGCCCTTAAATTTCAAACTGATAGCGCTCTACAGGGAGCCGAACACGCTTTGGACTATCCCACGCTGTTATACATGCCTCACTGCGACTTGAAACTGTACGAGTCCGTCATCCGCGCTAATTGGTCGCTAGACGGCCTCAGCCGCATTCTTTTTCTCGCCAACTCCTTCGGGGATTATGTCGACAAGTGCGTGCTACGATTGCCTTGGAGGGGAAGGGACCGAATGAAATTTACAGCAACACTGGTTGGAAGCTGGAAATGGAATCGCCGTGTTTGATGAAACTAGGTGAGTGTATTTGCCAATTATTTAATGATTCGCACGGTACATTTTAGGACGGCAGTGCCATTTCTGGAGTGTCGGCGGCTTCCCACGTCGACAGCGTTTCCAAGTGCATTTAACAACCTTGCGGTGCAGTACGTCAATACAACCCTCTTATCGCTCTAGGATCCGGGGAGACCCCGTTTGGATTTGGTTGCCCCCCAGCGGGCGAAGGAGGGAAAAAAAAAGTCTAGGATACAAAACCAACTAGCATATCAACAAGCAGCGATAACGGCAGACGTAGATTATATGGGGGACATAAAGCGCCACTCGCATTCTTCATAGACATTATAAGAATTCACTTGAAGTTGTCTTCATCATCATAGAATGGCAGTGGGTCAATCTCGAAACGATCAAATACCGAACTTGGCGTGTGAATATATACATCTGGCCGGGGCCGTGCGTGCCGACGATCTCCAGAGAGCGAGGCGCCGAAAAAGAGATCGGACGACTGGCCGAGCGACGACGTCGAAGGTGAATCCGACTCGTCGTCTGAAGTATCCTCTATTGCCTCTGGCACGGCAAGGTCGTCCAGCTCATACATATCGTACCTAGAAAATTCTTCATATGCCGGTGGAGGAGAAATCAAGGGAGTTTCGATAATAGGACCAAGCTCATATGAGCGAACGAGTGGTGGGTGCAGGGGTGGATACGGAACAGGATATGAAACAGCGGTGGACGGCGAGCAGTGCATCTGTTGGTTCAAGAGATCATCCGACGACGACATGGGAGACGTCAGTGGACTCAGAGGACCATCGTCGTCTTCCTCGACAGCGGCGACCGAAACCGGGACATCTGAATCTGCGCATAACTCGTCTTCACTGTCGCAGAGTGTTTCCAGGAGGGAATCGAGCCATTCAGCTTCAGAAACGGCCAAAAGTCCTCCCTCCCCGGGGAAAAGCTTGCTGGCGTCGGGAAACATAAACGAGTCCGACTCTTCTATTTCGCCGCCATCTTCTTCTTCGTCTGCAACTACTTGAGAACATACACACATGGAACTGGGTGGACCGTCCAATACGGATGGTGCGAGAGGGAATTGTGAGCGAAACACCGAGTTTTTAAGAAGGACCCATCGGTGAAGGTTGCAGCTGTCCTTGCCGCCTACAGCAGCATGCAACTTGCTGCGAGCCATAACTGATAGATTGGGATACTCTGTCGACATCTGTGTCAAAAAATGTGGGTGGTGGTGGTGGTGGTGGTGGTGATGGTGGTGGTGGTGGTGGTGGTGATGGTGGTGGTGGTGGTAATGTGTGGTGTCTGACGCGTGAAGCGAGGTCAGTCTCAGGTAGTGAATAGGGGGGAGTTAGGGGGTAGCGAACCAGAGTCTAAGAGTGAATTTGCCGGTGTATGCGGTATACGATGAATGGCTCGAACAGAATGGTGCCGTTGTTGGATTTACGCGCGAGTTTGTTCACCATAGTTTAGGAGGGGGACAACGAGGGGTCGTGGTGCGGGGAGAGGGAGAGGGTGGGACGGGACACGGTTGGGAGGCAAGGGATGGGGGGGGACCAGTTTATTGCAAGGACATGGTGTTGGAGGGGCAAAAAGAGGGCGAGACGGGGCAAGGCTTATATAGTAATTTTGAAATACCCGAGATTTTGTTGTGACTCAAAGCGGGTGATGACCTCGGAAAGAAGCCCCTCACAGCCACAATACAAACACGCCACAACACCTCGAGTCACGCGACAATGCCGCCACCATGGCGCAGCGTTGAGCGCTCAGTTATGCGTGATATTCGTGATATTTGCATGGAAACGCATCAAGCAAAGTAAAACATGGCTAGCCCTCGTCCATCTGATCCTCCCCCACCTCGTCGTCCTTGGCTGTGTCGATCAACTTCTTCAATTTGTTCGTGCTCTTCGGCGACATGTCGCGTGCAATTGCCAGCCACTGCGCCGATTGCGCCTCATCTCCCACAAGTCGGTAGACCTTGGCGAGCTGGAAAACGACATTCGATTCCTCTGGCGAGCTATCGCGAAGATTTTGCAAATCTTCAATTGCTTCCTGAACAACTGATAAGAATCTCGTAATTTCAGTCTCCACGCCGTCTCAGCCCCACCTTGTATCGCTTCATTGAAATGAGCATTTTCGCCCGCCGATAGCGAACCAGAGCATTGTCGGGCGCCAGCCGTGCGGCTTGGTCAAATAGGCTGTAGGCCGCAACCTTATCTCCGCGACGTTCTACTGTCTGTGATGGGCGTGTCAATCAACGGCCGCAAGCAAGACAAGTCTTATCAGCAAAGTCGGTCATATTCGGCTCACCATCCCCACGCATCCGAGGAGCACCGCATTTTCAGGGTGTATCTCCAGTGCCTTGCGGTAGTGATATTCTGCGAGTCGTATCTTGCTTGTTCGAAGATAACACGTCCCTAGGCCGTACCTTCAGTGATGTAATGAGCCTTGACACGCTTCCAAACAGAATTGGACGATAGGGTTTTTACTTTCACACTCACCAGGCATTGTAATGACGTTGGTCTGCACGTAATGCGGTTTGGAAAAAGGAAATTGCCTTATCGATATCTTCGTCGATGGACTCGTGACCACTTAGAGTAAACGCATATGCACAGCTCGGATCCAGCTCGGCTGCACGACGAAAACATGTCAAGGCTTGCGATCGCTCTTTTTGGAGCGAAAACAGATTCCCAGCGGCGATCCAAGCCTGGGGAGATTGCGGATTGATGCTCATGAGTTCCTGCGCTAGAAACGATAGTTGCACACTCTGTTGCAGATGCCATAGGAGCGTCGAATACACTTCCATATCGGAAACCCGATAAGGCTCCAGTGCGCGAGCTGCCCTGAAAGCGCGTTCAGCCTAGGAATGCACGTAAGTGAAAACGTTTGGCGAGAGAAGTCAACAGCGTGGCACAACGCGGCGACCGGATTACGCACAGAAGCATACTCCAATCGTTCATAATGAGCCCGGCCAACCATAGACAACACCCACGATGATTGTTGGTGTACAGAAGGCATGTGTTCGAGTTCCATTAAACAAGAATGGCAATCATAAATTGACATCGCCCTAGTGGCCCGCGCGAAGCGTCGCATCAGATCGTAGATGTGATGGTCAGCCAGCTCTTGTTCATAAGCTTCCTGAGCAGCTCGCTCATGAGCAACAGTCCAAACGGTGGGGGCTGGAGAATTTTCAGAACGAGGTGATTGGGCATTTGATGTTGGCGAAGTAGAAGACGCCACATCGACAATAGCAACAGTATCTTCGTCGATATCGGACCCTATTGAACGGGACCGTGAGGTAGTGACTTGTCGTCGACGATCTCGAGGTGGTGGATGCTATAGTAAAGAGAGTGAATCAGGACGTGGACAGTAACACGATGATAATACTACCTTTGCGACTTGTTTACCAAGAGTGCCACTCAACAATCGGGTACTGCGCCGTGGACCAACACCATTGTTCCCAGGATGTCGCTCGTTTTTTGCAACCCCAACAACATTCCTCAAGGTTTGAACAGGCTGAGAACGACGACCGGGTGATGAGAAGATGTTAGCAAACTTCAAGGCCGGGCGGGCGCGTGCCTTTTTCAGGGGTTCATCTGCAACCAACTTGGATGGTTTTGATTTTGTCAGATCGATGCTCCGCTGGCGAGTCGTTGAACGCAGACGCTTCTGGACAGGGCCAGTCTCGTCTGCAGAAGAAAGAGGCCGAGCAGGGGGCTGAGATGGGCCAGCTGGCGCATCTTCCGTTCGGGCGCCGCGGGGTGGCATCTGTTGGAACAAGTGACCATCTGATCGGAAGAATGAATCGTTGTTGATTCTGATAATTGTATAATGAGCCAAGTTACTGTCTTCACTGAGTATCCAGACTTACAATGGGTCGAATGGCGCATGTGGAGGCTCAATCCGAAATGCCTGAGGATGATTTTTCCGGCCCAGAATGTGAGTACTGTGTTCAGCAACATCAGGTGCAAACGACCCAATGCCTGTTCCAGTTGGAACTGGCAAAGTCTTGATGAGTGGGGGTTCTTCGAGAGGTAGTTGTTTGGTTGGTAATGGTCGGGGCGGAAAGATCTCGTCAATTTCAGGCGCGGCACCTGGTTGCTGGATTAAATATGCAATTGAACAGCGACACCGAAACCACCCACCCAGCGCACACAACCCCTCAAAGGCTTCCCAAAGGAGTGGATTCATTGTCAACGCCTCGCGAAAACTGGCTACGGCTTTCTCGGGAAGATTGCCTTTCAACGCCATCGTTCCTGCACGACAGCGAAGAGCTGCCTCTTCAGGAAAAGTTCGTGATGTGCGGGATCCCATTGACTCTAGAGAATGAATCAGAAGATCGCGAGGCAGAGCAACTGCACACGCACGCGATGGAACATAATCCGCATCCTGTAGAGCAGCTTCCAAAGCCTCGCGCGCCTGCCGGTAGCGGGAAAGAGACATGCAGCATTTCCCTTTGATTTCTAGACAGCCACTGCACTTGTCCTGTTCAGTCCCACTCACTACATATAGCGCAGAATGGGGCTGTCGGGCGCGGAGGAGGGCGGTCGCGTAGAGATGCCGTGCATCGTGGTCGTGTTCGTCCATGACGTGGTATCGTTCGGCGTAAAACACAGCAGACTGGACGAGGTCATAGTCGAGACATGTCCATATCAGGGACCGGAAACGTTGTCCGATCTGAGGGGAAGACACGGTCGAGGGTGCAGCAATGGCTTTGAAGCCTTCCTGTGGCATAGCATCAGCCCAAAGGCGTAGAATATCTGCAGGAACTAGTATAAACGTTCTACAGAAGGAACACGCGACGTGCGTAGGGCTGCAAGAGAATGGGTCAATGGAGAAAAAAAGAAAATATTTCGAAACGGTCCAACAGGCAACTCACGACAAGACGAGACGGTCGACGCGTGTTAAAACTTTGAACAACAAGTGTATTCACTAGGTCACGTGACCCTAACTCAGGGGTACAACATTTGGAAATTTGGTCATTCTAAGGTGGTCGTGGGAGCCGGCGAAGCCGGCAACCACCCAAGGGGTGGTCAGTCGGAATCCGGCGCAGTGACCAAGGGGTTACCGTGAGCGCGTTCGAGCTCCCGATACCCAGACATTCACAACGCTCTGACACCAACTCCCTGGTCCGCCCACAACGCTTCGCATCCCCGTTTCACCTACCCACAACCCCTGGTGTGTACTAACAACCGCCTCATTCGGCAAACTTGTCTAAATTTCTTTCCCAGGCGCCTTCAATTGACCAAACCACCTCCGAGTCGACACAGCCCACTTCAAACAGGTGGCACTGATCTGTAGTTCGTCTGGTAACCCTGGTGCATACTGACAACCTTCATTCAGCAAACTTCTGCATTTTGACTCGTTTATGCTCGTTTTACACGCGGTTTGACCAATGTGATCGCAGCGCACATGTTCGGATCGGCACGCAGAGTCATCTATCAGATATATCAATGTCGGCGTGCCGCCACGTGCCATGACAAGATGGGCCAACATTACAATGATGCGGTAAAATTCTACAATGACACGGTAAAATGCTACAATGACTCGGACACTGTAACACAATGGTGCGGCGCAATCATGATGACTTGACTGGCATGTATGATAACGACTCGGATACGTCGACGCAACAGCGTGATACACGCGACACGTGTCGACGTGTCGACGTTGATACTAGTTTGAATGCAACAACACATACTACATGTGATGACCACGCGACGACGATCAACAAGATGACTCGGACACGTCGACCGTTGACGAGTCAAGGTGTTACGGTGAACCGCAATATTGCCATGGCTGCTAGACCCATGCAGTACCCGACTACTAGTAGTACACAAGTTGGAAGTGAGAAGAAATTTACTGTATTGACTATCCCGGCGAATTATGCTGCTTCGAGTCGGCTCTTTTGTGAAACCTTCGCCATCTCATCCTTTCCCTTTGCAAGGGCTGCATCAGCCATTGAATGAAGGACAACATCTGCTTGCTCCATCGTTGAGACTCCGTTGTATACTTGACGAATGACCTTCTTCCGAAATCCATACTTTTCTGCCAATTCAGATATGGCCTCTTCAAATCCAACTTGTGCCAACTGGATGATGTCGTGAGGATGAATGATACAATCTGTTGGCACAAGGATACTCGCTATTGACATCAATTCAATGAATGTGCAATCAGTACTAGTAACGTCACTCACTTTTATCATTCGGCGACTGCCAGCGGCGCATGGTCTTTTGAGACGATTCCGACTCGTCTGACTCGGAAGCCACTTCAATAATGTCACGGTGGTGTTCTGTGCTTAAAATAAGCCTAGTGCAATCATCCCAACTTGACACATTTACGAGATTTTGCGGCAACATCCAAGTCGCCGTTGTTTGGCGAGTCCATTCCAGTAGGCGAGACTGATTCGGAGTGGGTGAGATCAATGGTTTCCAGCTTCGTGGCCTCCATGCCGTGTGCACGGTCAATATGGCACTGCGGCTGTTTGATGGAAACTTGCTCCGAGCTCAGGCTGGCTGAAATGGGGCTTTGTATGTAATGGTCAATGCTATCATCAGACTCGGCCTGGGAGTCACATTGAGATCTTTCTTTGTCTGCAAACAGACTCGGACTTTCCAAGGGACTCAGAGACTTGGACATTGATGCGGCCTGCCAGTGGCCCCGGGCCTGCAGCAGCCTGAGCTGTGACTCGGACATGAAAGCTGGTTTATCAAAGTACAGTAGCACTAACCTGTGTTATATTAGATGACCTGATTAACGTACACCAGCCCTGGCGACACAGTGACAGCAAAAATTAGATGAGACAAAATGTGTGTCCACAGTCACGGTGATCGGAACCAGAGTGTTAAAAACAGTGGGGTCCGTCACAAATACTTCCTGGTACTCCTATTTCATATTCGACACTTCAATGTCAGTGTTTGAACCAAGAGCAGTTCTTGCTACTTTGCAAGCCTCATCTCTCCTTCTACCTGGTGAACGGAACAAGTTTAAATCCGACTGGTCAGCATCTGTGAGTTCCAACACTGAAGGATTTTCATCTGACATCTTAGGAGTCATGTCTAACTTACATGTGCAGGTCAAGAAGCGGGTTACCACTTGGAGAAACTTGCCTGCTACCGTAAAAATCAGTCCTCGGCCACTCTTTCAGCTAGAATGGGAGGCAGAGGTGGTTGAGTATGTCAATTTTATTGCACAGAAGACCCGCACCCGCAAGAAAGATGGAAGTCAGCCCTTCACTGGCAAACTTCCCACTGACGTACCACTTCTTGGACCACGTTTCGTGCCGCCATCGAATCTGCATCTTACCAGGCGACCTGGCAATGTAACTATCAGCCCTGAAACCCAGTACCTCAAGCCTCTCACTGTTGTCCATCCATTCTACTACCCGGAGCTCGCAAAGTGCCCGAGATGCCATTCACGAGACAGCGTGTGGTGGGAAGGTTGGACTGGAACGGGTGCACGCGATGTGCACGGAATATCGTTTGAAGAGGGCTGCCTTGGTCAACAGCTTCGTTGCAATACTTGCAAGGCTACAGCAGGCCCAAAAGCTACTCACACTGGGACGGAGAAGAATGAGAACAACGAGAACAAACTGAACGGCTATTGCTTTGCACTTACGAGCAGTGTGTATTGGACCCACTGGCAGCATTGGGAGATACCGTGTGAGTCATGAAGGTGCCACTGGCATGATCATCGGGTAACTTGAAGACTCACACTCCGTTTTAGCTGGAATTCCAATCTTCTTCCACCGCTGCGCACTCACACGAGAGCTCTTTGATCTCCTCGTAGAGCTGCGGCCATCTTCAACATCCTCTGGCCTAGCTGAGAATATCAAACGTGAGTTTGACCAATCATAACTTGAATGGTAGTAGTCACGTCATCTGATGCGACTTGGACTTACTAAAAAAAGAGCTTCATCTTCTCGAGCACAAGCGCCGTGCGCTCGACTATCTCAAAGCCATTGAGGCAGAGAAGTCTGCACAGTGTGGTGCATTTTTCTTTGGCAGCACGCTTAAACCATTCTCGTCTCCGTCGGATGTCTGTGGCTACGCAGACAAATCCATTTCTCATGAAATGATCACTGAGGTATACTTGGACTTCATTGCTCGAACACGACGAGCCGAGTGTGAAGCTTACTTACGAACACTACCGAGTATCTTTTTCATACACTTTCATCTGTTTGCTTGAGCTGAACGTGTTGGTAGCAATCTGTGCTTCAATGGATAGCACGTTCAAAGCATCAGGAAAGGCACTCATTACTGACTCGGACCAGCAAAAGTCAAAGGAATTACGGGGCGGAATTTTGAGTGTAATCAATGAGAAGAATGAAATTGTCGCTTGGGTAGTATTGGGTCTCTGTCTCCTTGACATTCTGTTGTTCTAACATTGTTCTCAGCGATTTTGTCAGACACGGGCCAATGCTGAACTTACTGAGCTGCTGGATGGGCTCAGGCGTCGTCACGAAGCCCTCGGAATCCCCGCACCTGCTGCGGTCATTGCAGACAACTGCTGTCAAGTCCGAAATGCAGTGGGCGCAGCTTTTCCGAATGCAGACATTGGACTTGATGTTTGGCACTTCATTGCGAGGTGCGTCCGGAATCCGGATCCGTTCATTTAAATTCCATCATCCTCAAACACTACTGACTCAAACCAAGGTATGTTGCCGCCATTCTTAGTCCTGGCAAGAACCCGCACCGTTCTGCTGTGGCAGCGGATGTCACCAACTCAATCCTCAAGTGTCATGCTGAAAAAGGGAAGCCTGCACAATATTGGGATAAGACAGAGCAAGAAGAAAGGCTAGTCGCAATGTACAAAAAATGGGTGCAAAAAGGGACTGTGTGGTCAGCTGCTGCACAGAAGGTGAGTCGACAGCGGACACAGCAACCACCATTTACGGTTGCTAAGCGCTAATCATTCATCAAACACCAGGTACACCAGGAACAGCTGAAACATGTTCAGAAAGGTTGCCTCACTCGCCGGCAACAAGACATCCGCTCAGATGGTAGTCGAATCGAGGGTTCACACAAAGGTTGGAACTCCATACAGCGGGCGCAGCCAAGCGGGATCGTCATGCATACTGCACTCCTGAGTGATTTCGTCCTACGTCGAAACCTCCGTGTTGCCACTAACCACAAGGACTCGGAGTCAAATGCATTCGTCTCATCTACTGATGGATCACACCACCTCTTCCTTGTTGCAGGCATTGCCGTCACTCAAAACAGGCTCATCAAACTCGAGTCGAAGGCACGGCTCGAGCCCCTCCCGATCCTTCCTGAGGTCGCGTCGGGCGAGACTTTTGGTCTCACGAAGTCTGAATACTGTGCAACATTCAACGGCCTTGTTGATGTCAAGGAGGAGTCTTCTGACATCCGAGTCCCTCTGGACGACACGCAACCCACTTCCTCCGAGTCACTCGACTTTGCTGAGAATGATGCAGCTGACCTTGCATTGCGCGCAAGCCGAAACGTGATCCTCAACGAGTGGCAGATTGACCCGGAACTACTCGACCAACCTCAGCAATGTCCCACTAACAACTTGAAGTACAAAACTGGTGCGGTCAACCAAAAGTCGACTTGTGAAAATGACCACAACAACGCCAGTGGCAACTCCAAGTCGGTCTCAGCGGTGAGTGGGCCAGAACCCAACCTGGAGGCCACAAACAGTTGTCTCAAGGTGCGCACGAACACGGTAAGCGCTCCTTGCACTTCCAATATCCCTTTGAACTGACCTAGATCCATAACTTGAATCATCTTTGACCCACCGGGCCATGGCAGGTCACAGCTCCTCCGGCGGCACTGGCATCATGTGACTCGGACAACCCTCAATCAGATCCTCTGACTCGGACATTACCACACCCGGGCACTCTCGACAACTTCTTTGCAACCTCTAGTGCTCCTCGGTCGACGACCAACATCAGCAAGGCTTCAACTCGGTCATCCCATGCCCAGCCCGGGCCATCTCCGCCAACCAACGTCTCCGAGTCATCACAGCCTTCGATCCCACCCCAAGTCCCTGGCCCTTTTGTGGGTGCACTGCCTCGATCCCAACTGCCTGGTCCCACACGCTCCCAGCGCCTTTTCTCCCTCGCTACTGGAATTGACGTGCGTGCACTGCAGATTTGTGGCAAGACCGAATTTTACCTGTTTATGGACATGCGTGTGGAATTTTCATGGGTCTCGTACCAGATGACACCGAAGAAATGGGTCACTGCAACCGAAGAGTACAATTGACGTCTTGTTGAAAAGCTAGGACCTGATGCGGTGAAGAAGAACCCCCAAGCACTCGTTCGAAAGCTTGGAGAGATCGAGCCGCGGGTGATGGAGCGCATCATCAAGGACGACTATACATCAGCCTGTGAGTAGCAGTGCATCTGTCTCCATTTACTTACTACTTCACTCTAACGAACATGAGCCGACAGCGAACCAAAATTCAGAGTCTTTCTGGCGGAAACACTGCGGAGCAGTCCAGCTCCTGAAGGTGGATCCTGGGTCCAAAAAGGTGCGCCTGTGTATTTTTGTCCATGCCTGCCAGCGTCATAGCAACTCACACATCTCATCTCATCTCCAGACACGGAAGCCGCCGATGTGCTCACGCTGCCATACAACTATGTACCCTGGCCGGGAGGGTTCCTCGCTCAATCACCGCCGTGGCTTCTGTGCAGATGGCGTCAAACAAACGTCCAAGATCGAGGAGCTGCCCCCATGGCCACAGCCTCAAGGACTCTTCTTGGACGGCCGGACATTCCATCCCGTTGTCCTCCTCGACACCCTCAAGCGTATTGTCGAGCACGCTGTCATGGACCTCCCAAACGCTCTCACTGCCATGGAAGACGAAGCGTTCGCAAATTTGATCAAGTCACGCACCTTCCATACTGACAGTGGCCGGGTCTTATTCCGCCTCTTTAAGGAGTTTTCCGAGGACCCAAGCACGCCCGACTCTTTCTACCACACTCAAGATGGTGTCAAGTACCTCCAGCTGGCCTACCTTGAGGAGATGGATTGACGATGGGCTCGAAATTATGGTCATGGACACGGTATCTATGTTTTCTTTTCTTTTCTTTTCTTCGGTTTTCTGTTCTTTTCTGTTCTTTTCTTCGGTTTTCTTCCTTTTCTTTCCATGGTTCCCCTCGCCGCCTACCAGTACTAGTCACGGTAAAATCCAAGGTGTCTCGTCTCGAGCGTTCTCGTTTCATCTCGCCCGGTGTCCACCAGTTTTAATTGTTCCCGTTTGAAGTCCGACGTTTCGCCTCCTTACTACTTAGGTACATACGGTTATCGCTCTTGTCGTCGGTTTCGTATTGAGCGTTCTCATTTCAGCTTGCTCGTCCGATTTTACTTGATTGTTCTCGTTTCGCCTCTCCTTTTTTCATTACTGGTACATACGGTTTTCAAGATTGCTCTACTACTCATTTTCCCCCTTATTTTGCTGCTCGTTCTTGTTCCCTGTCGTAAATACACAATAATACACGTGCCGTCGACATCTCCTGCTCCCCTCTCGCCAGTGTCCGGCGATCGCTCGAGGCGGGCAGCCCGCCTCACCCGCCCACCGAGTGTTAAACCCTAGCTTAGGGTTGCGCTTGGGGGTGAGCGCGAGTCACGTGACTCGGACCTTTGGCCTGAGTCACGTGGGACCAAATTCGGTCCTTGGTCGGTCCTTCGGTCGTTGCCGACCACCTTGGATTGGCGAAGCTGCCCAACATTTTATTACATTCGTATCAACATCGTCAGTGCCCATGTCCATCCGTCTCCGGCTTAGGTTCTTTAAGAAATGAGATCAGAGAAACGAAAGCCCTTGAGCTGTTTACGGATCCTTACCAGGTACGCATTGAATTGCATCGTCAATCCGTAGCAGAGAGATGGCTGCCTCGTATGCAGACTTCAAGCTCCTCACTTTGCTCAATGTAGGCTCCAAAACACCCGC
Source organism: Leccinum uliginosum (assembly GCA_038091455.1). Taxonomy (NCBI): domain Eukaryota; kingdom Fungi; phylum Basidiomycota; class Agaricomycetes; order Boletales; family Boletaceae; genus Leccinum; species Leccinum uliginosum. The sequence goes on from JBBPOM010000018.1 coordinate 35,469, forward strand.
GGAGACATTGTCTCGCACGTCACCATTCATGAGATCAAGTCCGTATCGCAGAAGCACCTTTTTTGGATCACCGGCGGGTGCGCTTTGTGCTGCGTTGTGGTAAGAACGGAGCTTAGCGACTAGCTCAGTCGAGTCTTTTGCAGCGTTCACGGCGAGCTGCTTCGGGATCGACAGCAAGGCTGCAGCAAATTCCGCGATGGCCAACTGCTCTCTCGAGCCCTAGAATACATTGAATATGTAAGCGGATCCGTCGTGAAAGAATAGTTGGAAAAACCAACAAGCGTCGTGGCAAAGTTCTCCAGATAAACACTGAGAGCGGACTCGACTGCACCTCCGCCTGGAACAACTGACCCACTTTCAAGAGTTCGCTTGATGATGGACAACGTGTCATGCAATGCTCGCTCCATCTCGTCCAGCATATAGTCATTCGCACCGCGTAAAACAATGGACGCGGAGTTTACAACTTTTGTGCCTTTGATGAGAATGAGCTCGTCGTCGGAGATGCGTTCCTGTACGACTTCGTCTGCTACGCCCAAGTAGCTGGGGTCGTAAGTTTCGTTTCCTTCGAGATCAGCGAGGCTCGAAATGAGGGAACCTCCAGTGGCTTTTGCGATGCGTCTGAGATCCTCCTTGCGACAACGGCGTACGGCCATCGCCCCAGCTTCTACAAACTCCTTTAAACACAGATCGTCGATACCCTTGGTGGTAAGGACGACGTTAGCTCCAGCAGCAAGGATTTTGCGAATCCGTTCGATGGTTATTTCGGCCTCGCTAACCCATGAATCAGGACGTGCAGGATTCAAGAATCACAAGAACGCACCGTTTGCGAATTTTCTCTAATTGTTCAGGGTCTTCAACGAGAATTTGAACACCCAACTGCATGCGTGCTTTTTGAAGGTTGATGTCGAGACATGCGATCTTGGCGTTAGTGATTCTCTTTTTCATGGCTGGGGAGGGAAGTGTTACCCGGGGAGAAAGGACAAAGAATGAGAGACCAAACCTTGACTGGAGACCGTGCAATTTAGTGCATAACCTTGAACAAAGAGGGACTCCCTTGCACTTCGACCATGAGCTTTCAAAATGTTCACGGCTTTGACCGGATATTTGATGTCTCCTCGCAGGTTGACTGACTTGACGGCAAGCATTGCATCAACAGCCATGGGAGCAAAAAGGTCATCGTCACTTTGCAGAAGTTCAGACTCGGTGCAGACCTGTACGAGAGATCCCGACGTACTTTCCAATTATCTTGCTGGCCATGCTGGTCTTGGCGGCATTGATCAACGCGTCGCGCCCAAGGGTATCGACTTTTATGCTAAGATTGTCCTGCATGAACCTCACAGCTTCTCTACAGGCAAGTCTGTATCCCGTGATGATGGTTGTCGGATGGATCTTTGTCTTTACGAGTTCGTTGGCGCGACGAAGGAGCTCTGCAGCAATGATAACCACAGAAGTGGTCCCATCACCGACTTCCTTGTCCTGCTTTTGTGCGAGATCAACAAAAATCTTTCCCGCTGGGTGTTCCACGGATAAAAGGGAGAGAATAGTAGCACCATCGTTGGAAATGGTGACTTCCTGCTGGGAGTTAGGATGTCGGATATGGGAAGAGACGATGGGCTTACCCCGATGTTATCGACGAGCATTTTGTCAAGGCCAAGGGGGCCCAAAGAGCTCTTTACTATGTTGGCGATTGACAGCGCTGCTGTGACTGGAAAGGGAGGGTCAAGGTCAGCAATTGGATGCGCGTTGATGAGGATCCTGCTCGCCATTTTGGTCGCGGATGTCCTGTCCTGATACTCTGTCGCCACCCAAGAACGCGCCTGCCCGTGGATCACGTTGAAACATGGCAAGTCGTAGTAGATCTTGGATGGAGTAGGAAACGTCGGCTTACGCAAGCAAGGAGAGTCGAAGTTGCTTGCTGGCAACTACCAATAGTTACTAGCTTAGTATTAGCCTAGTTACGGGTGTAGCGAGAGTTCAATGTGCTAAATGGAGTGACCAGTTATCGTTGTGGGACTCGTCCGACTCGGAGTGTTCACGCGCACCTTTTGCAGCTTTTCCGTGAATGGCACCTGCAAAGCGTCGCGTTTCCTATGTGATACCGCCCCCGGTCGATCACGTTCCCCGTCTCAAGCTCCCTCCCTTGGGCATCCCTCGTCACGGTCTGCCGCGACCCCTCCTCTTTCCTTCACAACACCAACCCGAAGTGCCGCCCAAGTGCAACCAGCCCAGACACCGCCTCGGGGTCACGTCCCTCGCACTCGACTCCACCACCCAGCTCGAGGGTCGGGCAGCGCCGCAAGGTATATTATACACGGGCAGTCGAGATGGTCAAGTCATTTCGTGGGATCTCGGAATGTCGCTCAGACCGAGGCGAAACCCACCGTCGCGCCGGAATCGTGCCGCGAGATGGGAAACACTAACAGGAATGGCTGACGAAACCTTGGCCGAAGAAACCGAGGAAGAGGAGCGTCGGGACGGTGATATACTCGGTGACGTCAAGAAGAGTGCTAGCAGAAAGCGGAGGGGTAGTATCAGTGATGACATTCCCTATGAGCGTCAATGGGAGCTCGATCCCGAAACGCTCGACCTCGGTGTGGTGAGAAACTAGCATCCTTGTCGCATTCTGAACCAACACGGTACTAGGATTCACGGTTCCGACAATGTGCCCAAACGCACACAGATTGGATCAACGACATCCTTCTTTGCAACTATAATCAGACTGGTTGGTCTCTCGTGCTTTGATCCGCTCCGCATGCTGACAATGTACTGAAGTAATTTCCGCCTCCTCGGATGGTACTATCAAGGCATGGAATCCACATTCAGCTCCCTTGACGGATCCGTCAGTCATCGGTACACACGCTGACTATGTCCGCTGTCTTGCCTTCTGGTAAGTTCTCTGCAAACTGTCGAACTCAATTTTAACTCACCGACCCTCCAGTCGCGAGTCGTACTGGATTGTCTCCGGCTCCTTTGATCGATCAATCAAATTATGGGATCTCACCTTGTCGTCACCAGCACCACAGCCCCTACTTACCCTCAATCCTCCTGACGCAACCGCACCGAAAGCGTCTATATATGCTCTCGCAGCGGATCCTTATGGACATGCCATCGCCAGTGGCTCTCCAGAGCGCGTAGTTCGTTTGTGGGATCCTCGATCAGGAAAGCGTACTGGGAAGCTCGTCGGCCACACCGACAACATACGGGCGATATTGATCTCCGATGATGCTCGATACGTATGGTCGTGCGTTAATTTCATCCTGCAGTCATCTCAACACCCCCTTTCCAGCTCCTTACAGGTTCTACTGATGGTGAGCCTCACCGCAGACCGCAGTACAGCAGTTTGAACTCACAACGGCTTAGCTTCTATCAAACTCTGGTCCTTATCTTCGCAGCGCTGCTTACATACATTCACGTACCACACGGATTCTGTATGGTCTTTGCACTCTACTCACCCATCCCTGAAGGTATTTTATTCAGGAGATAGATCAGGGATTGTCTGCAAGGTAGATGTCGAGGACGCTTCGAAGGTTGCAGATGGTGCTTGCATCGTCCTTGCACGAGAATCCAGTGAAGGAGGAGAGGGGATAAGTAAAATCGTGACCGCCGACGACGCATTGCTCTGGACAGCATCAGCGAGCTCGAACATCAGTCGTTGGAGAGTCCCCAAGCGACCGCTAAAACGCGATACGGGAAACGATCAAGAACTGTTGTCAGAACAAGCTGTGACAACGAAACGCATCTCTACTGGAGTGGAGCCCACCTGGTCAGCTTCACCTTCAATCCATCAAGGTAAATCTTATCTTGTGGTTCGACGTCTAACTGCTCACGCGACACTCAAGGCCAAAGAGATGATGAACTTCCTTCGTACCCTGGGGTTCCACTCACATCCCTTGTCAGGCTCGCTTATCCGAACGGTCCATTTTCTCCATCGTCATTCATGTCTCGAGGGCGCGATGCAGAAGTGGCTACCCTATATTCGGCGGCTTCCGTTATATCCGTTCCAGGTGGGCGGTCACCATTCAATGCTGCCTTTCAGCATTCCACAACTCTCAAGCCGTCGACTACCCTAAGAGACGCGAGAAGCCATGTCTCGATGACAAGTATTGATCAAGGTCCTGTCCTAGAAACCCACATGCCCTCTACAGCTCATGAAATCAGCGAACTTGCCACAGAAGCCATCCCTTTTAATTCCAACCCGGACATGGTAATTAAAGGGTCTTGTGGGCTCGTGCGAGCAGTTTTATTGAATGACCGCATGCATGCCCTTACGGTTGATACGGTGGGCGAGGTTGCTGTTTGGGATGTCATCCGCGGAATTTGTTGCGGATGGTATATGAAAGAGGATGTCCAAGCTGCCAGTCTCCGCGGGAGTATGGATGGCAGCGCTCGCAGCAGAGATCAAAGCAGCGCGAGAGGCGACAATGAATGGAGTCCTCGACAGGCCCTCGAGGCAGTCAGGGAACGTATCGAAGGAGAGGCTGTCGTGTCTGCGTGGTCGTCCATAGACACGAAGACTGGGGTTCTCACCGTGAACATCAATGAACGATGCTTCGAGGCAGAAATTTATGCTGATGAAGCAGGATTTGATCCCGACAAACATCTCAACGACGAGCTTAGAGGTACGTTCGCAAAGTGAACTGGCAATATTTCACACTAATACGAGGCCAAAAAGTCAACATTGGCAAATGGGTCCTCCGTAATTTATTCTTAGGATTTATACGGGAGGAGCAGCGCATTCGGCGAAAACGTGATGCCCACGGCCCGGAGTTCAGTCAACCAAGCCAAGCTACCGTACATCGTGGTGCGGGAAGAACGAGCGCGGATTTTCATAGTCTCTCTGGCTCTGCTGAACACCTTCCGCATTTCGAAACATCAAAGTCGACGTCACGCCACCCCACACGTACGCTTGTCCTCGCCTCTGCAAGCGCATCGCCAGCAATCCTTCCTGCTCTACCATTGACCTCTAAGCCTTCTCCGTTAATCACTCCGATGATATCTTTGAAACCCACCGAGCCAACGAACAACACTCCTCAGTCACCTTCTTTCGACAAGCCATTCATTCCCCGCCCCCCAATCCGAACTCATGGGCTCGATATTCCATTATCAAACGCAAGCCGTGAACCTGATTATTTTTCTGCTCGTGCCCGCCGGCCATCGACGGCTAGCACCGCTCTATCGGATGGTGATTTCACAGGCTGGGGAGGTCCCGGAAGCCCACCACGCCCTGCTGACTCCGGACCGCTCAGCCCAGTCACTCCTGGTGGTGGCTTCATCGGTCGTCTCAAAAGCCTCGGCAAGGCACCAGCTCGAAGACCGGTCAACGACGCTGTTCCTAGCTCCCCGGTCACAAGTAGCGCTGGAAATGCCTTGGACACACTGACCGTTCGCGAGGTGCGGTTCATTTGGACCACTCCTTTCGTTGTTTACTTGACCCCTTGCAGGATAGCGAGCCTCAATCTGCAATGACACCCTCCCAAGTCCTGCTGTCAAACCCTCTATCTCCGCCTACGTCGAACGAGGCTCCGACCTTATCACTCCCAACCAACATGGTGGTGATGATTTCAGACGAATCATATCCTAGCTGGAAAAATGTGTACCGAGGTAATGTCTCGACCACCTGGGCTGACATACATACACTCGAAGAAACAATGCCACTTTGGTTGCTTGAATACCTCCTCTTCAACAAAGCTGCTGTTCCGCATGCGAGTAAAATCAGCTTTGTTCTTCTGCCCTGGCCAAATCCAGATCCGGATGGCGAGCAACTACCGGAGCTCTTGAACGTGTATGTTATATTTCGTGCCGACAGTGATTTATGCTTATCGCGGAACGATCGTAGTGCCCAATCGAAGTTGACTGCAAGCAAGTACCTTCGAGTACGAAAACTTACCCATCATGTATGTGGTCTGAGATCTGGGATCCCGCTTGAGCTCATCGCATTCTAGGTGCAGGAAAAGTTGGAAAGGATGATGTCCAGCACAGTCAACTCCGCAGCGTCCTCGTCTGTCGACATGTCCGCCGCACCTGGTTCCCCGAGCACAGATGACTTCCGCGCACAAGCAGAGGAAACCTACGAAATCCTTTGCAATGAAATGGTACTTTCACTCGACATGACTCTTGCTGCAGTGCGACAGTATTTCTGGAGACAGTCTTCCGAGTTGGTCATGTACTATCGCTTGAGGAACCATTCAGAGTAGTAGGGTTCAACCTTTATTACATTCGTGGTGCATTTTATCATCATCAGATTCAACAGTAACTTAGAGTGTATTCGACAGTCGGGTGAAGCCTTTCCTACTGTAAATATATTGTCGGGGAGAGCTTCGACGTTCTACGCATCATTTAGTGTTCGATAAGGGCGTCGTGTACTCCCGGCCGATCTGAGGGCGCGATTGTCCGAAGCATCATTACAAGAACGCCCATCGTGAAGACAGAGGAACTTCGGAAAGCACTCATGTACGGAGCTCGCTTCACCGCCTCCTAATAATGCCTTTGACGCACCCAAGATCGGGATTGAGAAGATGTGATCCTCGTGGATTCTCAGAGGTTCCGTGCACGCCTGCCTGGCATTGCGCATCACTCCCGCTACCGGACCGCGCTTCCCTCCATTCCTGGGATATCGTCGAGCTCACTGCGTGTGCCTACCAAGCCACCTCCCGTGAACTTCGAGGAACTCGGTGTTTTTACATTTACAAAGCTTGATGTTTGAGGAATTAGTCGAAGAAACGGCACTGGCAGGCAGTTCACAGCTGTTCACGAGGGTCCTAAGGGCAGAGATGACCGTGCGGAATCTCTCGCTCGTGGTGCGCCTCAACGGCCTCAATTGTCGGAAGACACAGGTCAGCGATAACGACAAGCCGAGGCTGTTTCGCGAGGTGGAAGAATACCTGGCTGATAATTGGTTTAGCAGCAGTGGTCGCTCATCGCACACTCCTGAGCAAGAAAGGTTTTGACGTATCTATTACGGGAACGTGTCTTCTGCGTGAAGAAGGGCAGTAAAACATGTCAGCATGGTGACATTCGAAGTCGAAGTCGATGCATTTTAACGTAATGTGTGGTCGCAGTTCCATTCAGGGCATCTGAAAGTCTTTAGGCTGGTGGTTCGGTCGTACAGCTGAAGCTCACCTTTATCTGGAGTGGAAAGTGGTATGCAAAAGAATCAAAGATATAATGTTTCTGAATGAATGCGACTACGAAGCTTGATTGTCATTCGACAGTGGTTGGGCAATCACAGAGTGGATATCTATGCATCGATTCTTACACATTTCCATACACTGACGAAAGGAAGTGAGCAAGTTGAGCGTATCACGATGGAACGGGACACGCCTTGAGAACAACGTCAGTGGTGGTTCGACCCGACTGCCACACATGTGTGATGGAAGAAAGCGCAGGCATGCACGAGACTACAACCACGCTATCGGATGTATTCGTTTCTTCCTCGGTTGGATCCAGTCGGATTTCCTTTCCCAACACAGCCTAGAGATCCTCTGGTTCAAGATTGCTCGCCGTGTTCCACATTCCACATACCGCAGAGCATGATGCGACGAGTCCAAACATCTCGATACCTGCATCTGCAAGCGCCGTGCTCGCAGCTATTGAACCAGACGCTATACATCCTTCGATACCGTCATTCTCGATGATCGTGATGAATACATCTATGGTCGATTTTGGAAATAGTTCCAAGCAGACAGACGACACGATCGATTGATGGATTGCAACCGCAAGGGATCTGTCTTCGGCGTCCTTTGATTTATCAGTTTTGCTCGATCTGATCAACAATGTCGAGATCACGCTGGGACACTCACACGAAGCGGGGCTCTGCGGCGAGTGCACGAAAACGGTGCAAATTTAACCTCGATGTTCAATTTTCCCTTTTCACTATAAGTGGTGGATTTGGACTGCCTTGGACCATATCTGTTAGCATCAAAGAGCACCGTCAGATTCGTCAGACAGTGACCGCGAAGACCGACGCACACAGCACATGCCAACTTGGTCTTCTCTGTTTCGATATAGGCCGACCCATTTGCTTGGCTGATCAACCCTGGTTGCAAGACTAGAAAGGACGGATCAGTCTAGAAGTTGGAAGGCATAGTTTGTGCAGTTTTTACAAATTGGACGTATGTCTGTTGGTTGTCGACCGCCTCGCACACTCCAGGTGCTCGAATCTTTCACTTGATGATCGAAGACCGGCGAGAACGATTCATCTGGGCCATTTATGCGCCTTCTGTCGAAAGGATTCTGTGTCATGTTGCACTCGGATAGTACGGCCCGGATGGTTGAAGTCGAATCAGATATTCAACGTCCGACCGTTGCCGACATGAAGGTTTCCATTTCTCTTTTCAACAAGAACACGAAACCACTCGGCGCTGCTCCTCCTCTCGCAAAGCCAGCAGCGTTTTCGTCGCTTGATGATGAAGACGTTCCAGACACAGTCCCGGTTGCTTCGACCAGCAAAGATGCGAACGCGAACAAAAAGCTTCTGTCTCACAACGTAGCGTCTTCAAGGGCTACACAGCAGCGCATGGAGCGGGAGATGAAGGTCGATGCTACGGTATACCAGTACGACGAGGTCTGGGACAGGATGCAGGAAGCGAAGCAGAGGCAGAAGGAGGCCAAGGAGACAGATACGAAACAGCGCAAGGTGAGTACATCTTACTCCGTCTTATTTCAGGAGTTCACATGTAGCGCGTCAGCCCAAATACATCGAGGGCCTGTTGACTTCCGCCGCCACTCGCCGTCTAGATCGTCTCAGAGCCGAAGAGAAGATGCTCCAGCATGAGCGGGAAATGGAAGGGGACGAGTTCGCAGACAAGGAGGCCTTCGTCACACAGGCGTACAAGGACCAGATGGCTGAAGTCCGAAAGGCAGAGGAAGAAGAGAAACAGAGAGAAGGTTTGTCCTACCCAGTCTCTTTTGCACAGTTGCGCTGACCGTGCATCATAGAGGCCGAAAAGAAGAAGCAGAAGGGGACAACGACAGGATTGGCGCATTTCTACCGGAAGCTACTAGAGGACTCTGAGCAAAAGCACGAAGAAGCTGTCGCTGCCGTCTCGGAACCCAAGCCTTTGATCGGCCCACAAGGCCCTTCCCTGACCATCATAAAGCCGCCGGACTTTACGCCAGCGTCCGACTTGGAACTAGCTCGAGTTGCACGCGAGCAAGGAAAGGATGTCGAATTAAACGACGACAATCAGATTGTTGACAAACGAGAATTGCTGTCAGCTGGTTTGAACCTCGCAGCTCCGAACACTCGTCGGGTTGGCTTGCAATTGCTTAGCAAAAAATCAGAGGACACCTCCGAACCTGAGATTCACCGTGCCGTTGGGACAGCAGCGAGTCGAAGAGAGATCAACGCAAGGAGAGCGGCGGAGATTCATCAGCAGATGGACGAAGAACGGAAACGACAACAGGCACAGAGAGAGAGAGATGAGGAGGAAAGCAGGCAGAGGATTGTTGCGAAACGAAACACAGATGTGGAAATACAAGACGCAAAGACTAGATATATGGAGCGGAAACGTCGGAAACTGGACGATAGCGCAATCGCGACCGGTAACACTGAAGAAGCACAGTGACGCGCATAATTGTCGCTGTACGTTCTTAACAAGGCTCGTCCAGGCGTTCCTCCCCCATCAAGCGGACCAGCCGTTCGAATTCTCGCAGTACGCTCGCCGCAGTTGGACGGTGGCCCGGATTGTCACGAAGCATTGGCTTGGTAAGATACAGCAGTTCAGGAATGTACAGATTGGCTAGCTGGAGCAAACCTTAACGGGCTGCGGGATGCATACAAATAATGAGACCATTCGTACCTTGCATGCTCTGAGGATGAGAACTCCGAGGGCCCACACGTCGACCATGTACAGATTGCGTACTCGACCATTTTCGAGCTCGGGAGGGACCTCTGTTCCTTTGGGCCAATAATTTCCGGGAGTATGCGGGTCGTCGACTCTCCAGCTGAGCTCGTAATCGATGCAAGCACACTGGCCATGGTAATTGGCGAGGAAGTTGTAGAGTGATATGTCAAGGTGGACAATGCGATTCCGGTGCATGAAAACGATGTGCTGGAAAGGAATGGGATCAGTGACGAAGCAGAGAGACGAAAGGTACACTTGCTTTAATGCACTGATGAATCACGGATAGAAAGTCGCGAAGCCTGCGGGGTATCTCGGGCAACAAATGGGAACACCATTCCTCCATCACAATGAAACAAATCTCATCGGTGGGCACGTCTATTATGTCGAGAACAGCTGCATTCTGCATGTCATGACCAGGACATTTAGGGCGAACAAATAGAACACACGTATGCAATGATTCATGGGATCATGCCGCAGGGGATAGGAAGACATGAGTCGTACGTTCCGAACTTCTCTGCTTGAACGGTGAACGGCCTTGACCATCAACTTGGTGTTGGTCATGCAGCAGGTTGCTCGGAAGAGATTTTCTGGCTAATGAGAGTTAGAAGATGCTGGTAGGGGAAGAGACCGTGTCAAACCAGACCGGGATCCTTGCAGAGAGCACTGTCGTCTGACGTCGAACGAGCGTGAAGATATGGTGAGAGGTGAACGATACACGTTTCCGTGTCTATCCCGTGGCGACGATAACGCTCTCTGACATCTCGCAGAGTCTCCAGCCGATAACCCTTTGAGAAGATGAGATCGCGGTACATTGACCAGTGAGGAGAGAGGCGAGCATTGACTTTGTCGTCATCGAGAGACGAGTCCGACGAGTCCGACGAGCACGAGAGAGTAGACTCGCGATCCCAATCGATGGACGAGGGCATGATTATTTTGAAGGAGTGTGGGCATCGTTGCCGTCGAGGGTCAGATGGATGACTGGGAAATTCGTTCCCAACCGGACGAAACGCGACGCCGAGGATGGCAAGAAACGCCCAGGTCGTTTGGGACAAACAAGCCTAGTTTAGTCTCTTCGACCCACCACTCGTCCCATGGAGCAGGGCACAAAAGGAAAAAAGACCGTCTTCGTCGGCGGCATTGGCGACGACGTGGACGAATCCGTCCTCTACGAGTGTTTCTCCGCGTTCGGTGAGTAGCAACTCTCCACGCTCTCGAAACATCCCAACGCGTCCACCAGGAGACATCGTCGAAGTACAACTGCCACCAGCCGCAATAAACACCACCTCCGAGTCAGGTACAACCACCTTCTGATCCGTCTGATCGATCTCCTCACTCCCATCTAGAACAAAAACACCGTGGCTTCGCTTTCGTCACGTATGCCTCGGCTACGGATGCCCTGGACGCAATCGACAACATGGATCTCAACGAACTCCGCGGAAGGGTTCTCAAAGTAAACGTTGCTAGGCCAATGAAGGCTGGCATACAACCGGGTGCTGGCAACAGAGCAAGTATGTAACATCTTTATACTCTCCCAGACTCCCCGCAAACAGTAACCCGTTCCCCCATAGTCTGGGAATCAGAAGATTGGCTCAAGGAGTTTGCTAAACCGCTCGCTCAAAGTGGAGGTAAGCTTCTCATTGCATCTCGCTTCGCCTCCCCTAAATCGAGTGGTCAGGTGTTCAAGGTCGGAATGCACAACGAGCAGCCACTGGAAACGACGCAGAACCTTCCGCTGATCCGGATGCCGACGACGAGAATGCCATGGAAGAATGATTCCTGACTCATTCGCCCGTGAAAGGCAGCGATCCAACAAATAGCTCGTGCATGGCAACCTTGTCTACCAGCTCCACCTGCAGGTCACATTCCGGGGTTCATGATTCAAAGCGCTGCGAGGATGGCGGTACACAGATGGCGGAAACAGGGCATGATTCAAAAATGTTTGGGATGATTGATGTCCGATTCTTCAAACTGCGCGCGGGCGCGTTTGATGTCCTCTTGCATGAATAAAAGTTCTTCCATCCGAGCAAGCTTTTTTGCATCGGCCGGCCTCGATAAAGCTCGCCGTAGGTCTTCTATGGACAGTCGAGTCCTCCGTTGTGGACCTCCTGCCGTTTGGCACTATTCCGAGCATGTCATAAAACAAGTCTGTCATCCAGCAAAAACGAACGCACGACATCAACGATAAACTCGACCAGGATTTCTTCCATCACGTTCACAGTGTCAGCCGCCGGGTTTCTGTCGTCTCCAAAACCGTACATGAGATTCTTTACTGAGTGCAACACAATCAGACCCGACAGAGCCTTTCTAAAAATCATGAACGAACTGACGTTCTTTAGTGAAAAGACCCTTGAAGTTGGCATGCTTGCGACCACGCCCAGTGCCTCCAGTGTTTGTACCGACTGAGGCACCTGTCTCGCGCACATAGGACGGAGTGTAAGAGGAGAAGGTGGTCTGTCTTGGAGTAGGGGCCACTGATGGGGTTGCAGGTGTCGCAGCGGTATGAGGAGCCTGCGCAGTCGTCCTTGCCACCTGCGGTGTGGTTTGAGTCTGCTGCTGGGGGATGTAGCTGTAAGGGTACGGCCATGCGCCATAGCCAGTCACGCCAGAAGCATATGCGCTCTGGTAGGCTGCTGCGTAACCCTGCGGCTGATACGTGCCAGGTGTTCCAGGATGGTAGGCAGCATAAGAATACGAAGTTCCAGTAGAATTATGTTGGTAGTGCGAGTAAGACATTATGTACAAATCGGGTTGGGCCTACCCGTCATCCATCTCACCGCCTCTCTCCAGCGTCCGTGCACTGTCCATCATCTGCCTCACTTTCTGCCACTCGATTTCAATGATGCCACGCTCATCTAACCATTCCACCATCTTATCCGCATCGTGGAGGTCGCGCGGAGGTTTGATCCCGCCGAAGTACGCAACCTTGACAAACCGCCGGGACCTGTCCTGAGCCTCCAGGATTTCCCGTTGCAAGGATTTATAGAGTGAATACTGTGTGTTTCAGCCGGTCTCGCATACGAACATTCTGCAGGACTGGACGAACCTCCCAGTGACTGAATCGATGATACGCTTGAGTGCGCGCCGCGCAAAATCGACCGACATTAAACTCTGCCTTCACCTCCCGCTCACCATCTGAATTGCTATCTTGGTCCCTGTGACCATCTTCGTCTTCATCTGATTCATCGTCAGATAGATCCTGAGCGTTCGCCATGAGTAAACGTCAGGAACGATATAGATGATGATACCTCGAAATCATACTTGTCGTATCGCTTTCCACTCAGTCGCGCCATCAACGTGGATAACCTACCACCTAGATGACATGCATCGCATTGAGGTATCGCAAAGGATAAGGGAACGAGGGAAAGATTTGGATAGGTTTCTAAGACTTGCTTGAAGTCCGATCTCCACACGGATGATGCCACCAGTGAATCGCGCAGCCCGCTCAGTTTGCGGCGAGTTACTTGAAGTGGTACGGAGAGATATTCCTCCTCTAATAGCATAGTGAGCCACACAGTCTTGGTGGACTACCAGTAATCGTACCTTTGAGAGCGCGTTCGAAAAATGGGCCTCTGTCGACCAAAGGTTGGACGGCTACGTGAACAAAAAGTTGACAGATGATCTTGAAATGGTGTACTAGATCCTGGTGAGTGCTCAAGCTGAATTCGAGAGGAAGTTGTATCGCAGGGACGCCATGCGCATCGTCGACGATGAAGTCCTCTTCACCGTCATCAGTTCCATCATCTGAGCTCCCGCTGTGATGCGGCTTGGCGCCTTTAAACGGAGCCTCTGCAGGACTTTCTGACAGCTCGATTTCTGATGAAGATTCGGACGTTGGTTCGCCACGTTTTCTGCCCTTGAGCACTTGGGAGGGACAATCAGTCGAATCGTTCTGACATCGATTGACTTTGCACCCACTCTTCAACTTTTTCAAATTCTTCTGGAACGCCGTCAGCTTGCCCCGAGAACGCAAACGACTCTCGAGCACTTTTAAAGAATGATAAGCGTTCCCGACGAAGGGTGGAGGCTAGCAGCCAAACTACTCACGATTTCCGGCGTCGAGTATATCATCGTCTTCCTCAGGGGTCGAGGGTCTTGTGCCCTTGATCAGCTTGCGTTTGCGAGGTCTAGTGTCACTATCGTCCTCAGAATCAAGAACAGCTTTCTTTTTCCCTTTGCGACGTCGCGGTGGTCTAGCTGTTTCCTCCATTGATTCGTCGCTTATGGTGGAAACGGGAATAACATGGGTGCTCATGAGACTGATCCGTTTCTTTGGGCGGCGGGGGGAATTGTCTTCGTCGCTAATTTCAGCGACTTGGGGCTCGAAATGTATTGCGCCGACGTCGCTATCTGCATCTTGGGCCTGGTTGAAGTCACCGGACGAGGAACTGGATATTTTACGCGTCCGCTTTCGAGTCGAAGGACCAGGACTGGGACTGTTTGGGAATAGTATGGATGGTGACGATGGGGGCGATGAACTGAGAAAATGGAGCAGTGTTTGCTGCTTGGTTGGTTGAGTTCTCGACAGTCTCAGTCGTCGCGTTCGCTGAGACATTGCAGAGTGTTCGTTCAAGGTGGAGAATTATGGCAGCATTTCGCTGTTACTTAGCGCTAACATTAGGTCTACGTGTCTACATCATCACATCAGGCTGCACGAAGCCTGGCTTTCTTTTTAGTTTTATCCTTCAAGATGGTAGACCCAATGAACCAGCCGATTCCGGAGAGTCCGACTACGAGCAAGAACGCAGGCAGCCGAACGGCCCATTCGCGAGGAGGAAAGTAATTGTGTATGGGACTTGCGGTGTCGAAGAACGGCTGTGAAATGAGGCGTGAATGGCGGAATGTCATAGGGGATGGTGTTACTGACGAGGAGGATGGCCCAAGTAGTGTAGTAGACGAAAACGACCGCCGCGACGAGCAGCATAGAACCCCCGAGCGCCTTGTCGCTCACGGCCTGTCGTGACAGCTAACTGATAACCCGCACGACCAGCTACGAACGGACTCACCATCGTTGACTGTGCGCGCAGTGACGGTTCGTGTCCAAAGTAGCTCCGAATCGAACTCCATCGTTACCAAGTCTTGCATGAACATCCATGCACTCTCATGCTGTCGCGTCGCTTGCCAATGTCCGGATCCTCCTCCTCCCAGTTGGCCAGATTCCTAGGGCCGCATTCGATGCTTATGCAGCTGATATACGGTCATTCGAGTCCATACGCCTGGGTGACATACCCGGAGATGCCAAAGATGAACGAGGTGAGCTCACACACGACCTAGCATCCATGCCCTCACGAATGTAAACCCAGCACGTTTTCTGCCCAACCCACTCTCAAGTGGTTATCTGCAACTGAGTTTCTCTTCTCAACCTAGCTTGCATTCCCACTCGCCGCTCTGCCTGTTCCGACCCTCGCACTTCAATTTGGGTATCATCGGCATTGCTGCTTGTTCTTCTTCTCAGCCGTTGTCGTCCACTTTGGAACAGTTTGAGAACGTGTTGGCCAAAGTCTCTCCAGAAACTTCCACATTCCCGCTCGCCAAAACTTGCTTTGCGTTTCAGGAGGACGAGGAATCCAACGTTAGCCTCGGAGAAAACCCTCCGGGTCTGGTGATGATCCCTAATGCACTTGGGAACAAGAAGTTATACATCGGGACATTACTCGCCGACCTATGCTCGCAAATCTTGAGTGAAATTGGACGTTTGGTGGGTAACGCCAAACTCGTGCTATATCTTCGTCTCACAAGCATCAGGTTCATACATTAGAAACTCCCTTAGGGAACGAGTACCTGAATGCCGTCCTCTTTCCAATCCTGCCTGCGGCCGCGGAGATGCCGTTCGCTCTCGAATCTGACTCACAACTCTTTCAGCCAACCTTTCCTTCCCAATCTAGTCAATCAGAACTCGGCGCATCACATCTATCTCTCCCGGCAAACAATGGAACGACGCGTAACTCATCTGGCCCTGCCGGACCACAACGCCATTCCACGCTGAGTCCCCAACCCGCTAAAAAGCGCGTCAGCGCAGTGGGAACAACTTCTTCTCATGCAAGGCTCTTCAAAGTTTACGGAGACTTCTTTCTGTTAGCGGGGAGGACACAGGATGCCAAGATTTGGTCGGTGGACCTCGTTTTTTCGGGCAATTCTATGAATGACAACCTTCAAGGTATCAAGAGGCACTGAACTTATTCAAGACCGGAATGGACCCCATTTGGCAAGCATCCGTCATGGAAGGCTTGGCAGTCATTTCTGTCGTCGATTCTTGGGCTGCTGGCCAAGGACTGGTAGGTCTCTGCTCTCGTTCACGATAATTTGTGTTATACTGTTTTACAGGATGCATCGGTCAGTGATGCAAAGGATCCCTGGATCGAGATCAACGAACAACTTTCACAAGCCATCGCCCTATATCTCAAGGCCAGTGTTGTGTCCGATACCATGCAAGACTATTCGTTGTTAGCATTCATTCACACGTCGGCTGTCCTGCGACAGACCTCGCTGCTATTCTGCGTTTGGTCATCGAAAGGGTGGGGAGCATTAGCTTTTGCAACGATGCTGCAAGCAGATATCACGACCCATTGGCAGAAAGTTGTCTCTGATAACTCTTGGACCAACCTCGAACGGCTCAGTGTCATCACTGGTATCACTCGCTCACAGATAGCCAACGCGGTCTCACAGGCACACGGTCCCTGGCTACTGCACCTTGGTCCTCAAGAGCGTCTTGTCATCCTAGAGTTCATGGCAAGCATCTACAATTGCCTGGGATACAGGCGTAAGGAAGCGTACGTCCTCCGGGAAGTGGTCAGCTGTATCATGGACTTGGTTGTCTGTGGTCGTGAAGAGTTTCAATTTGAAAAATCCGACGTTGGAGGTCCCGGCTTGGGCGTTCGCGCTGCTGGCCTTCAGAATGGAGATGACAGTACCCCTACAAGCAACGGTGGCTTGGCTTTTCGACCCAGCGAGAATATGCAAGGCAACCACAGTATACTCGGGATTATTGCGTACTCGTGCAAAGCTCTTGGCGTCAATCTGGAATCCGTGAATGTATCCCCATCGTCAAATGCTGAGGTGGAGGGATGTAATGACGAAGAGATAGTTCCCTTCGAAACCTCATCATTAGTCGAGTCCCTGAATACTTCTTCATTTGGATGGCCGGAACTTCAAGTAGGAGTCGTGCGTGAAGCCATTGCGGTCGCTGAAGCACTTCCTGGTCAGTATCCGTCCTTGCTATACACTCATTCTTACGGATCCGATAGATCAACTGGCTGTGGCTCGATTTGCTCTATCTGCTCTCAAGACCATGCATTCTACTCTTTCCGTTCCCGATCAATGTCATTTGTATCAAACAGCATCCAGGGCGCTTGCTGTGACACGGCGGCGTGGTGACTCATCGATGATCGAGTACTGGGCAGGACATCCTGTTCAAAGTATCGCCGTGTTGCCGTGAGCTTTTCTGTATTTGGTGCTTTCGCTTGCGGCTCATGATATCTCCAGTCTCCCCCCGCACCGCATTCCGGCCGAGAAGCCACTCTCATTGTTAGCCACAAATAGTTCCACACCCCGTGCCATGTCTATCATTTCCGGCTCAGATAACGACTTGTTCTTATACAACCCCCGAAAGTTGGTTAACCAGCAGGTAAGTCGAGCGAAATCACCACCTTCGAGTTGCTAAGAAATTGTATGATAGGGCAAGATTACCATCGTTCAGAATGAACTTGCTGAGCTAGTTATCGCTTTGCACAATCCTTTTGTGTTCGAGCTAGAACTTCACAACGTGTCACTAATGCAAGTACATTTGCCTGAGCACCCCCGATTTCGTAGCTGACCCCCTTCTAGTACATCGGGAGTTGAAGTCGAATGCAGTGCTATCGGGTCAATCATGATCCCTGCAAACACTGTCCATGCTATCACAGTGTCTGCAATTGCTAAGCAGCCAGGTACATTAATTGTCAAAGGCTGCACAGTCCATGCTCCTTATGGGGCCTCAAAGAGACTTTACGTTCCGATATCCACAGAAACCGAAGAAGAGCACCAGTCGCGGCGGCGAAGCATGGTGATATGCGAGAGTGGGAGGACAAAATATTCGGGACTCAATTCGAGGGCATGGGATAGGGGCGGAAAACGTTTCACCAGCCTCTTGTCATCATCCAAGCTGAAAGCGCAATTCTTGGAATGCGTTGTCGTTCCAGAACAGCCATTGCTTCGTCTGAGATGGACTTCCCTCACGCACGCGGCAGTGATGCTTTACAATGGCGAGAAGTGCGTCATCAAACGAGGCGAGGGTGTCTCCCTTTCTTGATTTCTGCTTCCAGGTCTACCATACGACTCACGCTCGAGAATATCTCCCCTCTACCGGTCGACTTTTTTACGCTGTCGTTTGACGATTCGACGATTGCTCCTGCACAAGAGGCATTGGCAGAGGGGCAACTCAGCGTTTTCGAAGTATTCGAAACCGAATACGATCTCATTCATCAACGAGCATTTTCATGGAACAAAGACAAGGAGGTCAAAGTCATCAATCCAGGTCAAAAAATCGTTGTGTCTGTTGCGTGCTTTGGAAAGGTCAAATGGTGCGTTTCTCCAGATTTATATTTATGAAAATTATCATGCTCTCCCTATAGTACCAGTGGTACTGTCCGTGTCTCATATGCATATGTTCGTCGCAACGATGAAACACAAACTCCACCTGAGATCTTCCATACAAGACAGCTGACATATCCAATGACCGTCACCGTATACCACATGCTAGAGTGCCATGACATGAACATCACGCCTTTGGATGCAGTCAGCAATATCAGCGATGAGTTACTCCAGAAGAATGCCGATCCAGATGAATGGTGTCTATTCTCCATCGAAGTACGGAACACGTATGGATCCCCATTTGTAGTTACGTTCAACAGAACTCAACGAGGTAATGTGGATTTTCCACCTTTATCATGAAGCGTGCTCATCAGAACAGATGTGCCGGATGCTGTAACACGTTCTATTGTTCCCCCTGGCTCGACCTCCCGGTAAGTCAAAGCTTATGACGGATTTTCCGTCAATCCCCGTCAGCTAACTGAGTGCCTTCGATCAGAATCATACTCCCCGTCAGAAGGTTCCGGCTATCCGATGATGTTATTTTACGACCCATTCCGACCCTATCAGACCGCCAGTTTGTCGTCTCCAAGTCCAGTCTGAGTGATGCAGAAAACAAGGCTCAGAAGGAATTGTTTTGGTACCGCGAGGAACTATTGGGCTTCGTCCACGGCCGTTGGAAAGAGGTACCTGAATTTTATTTCACTGTTGCCCGGGCGGTCGCTGACTTCTCTCAGGCGAATGGAAACCGCAACGGAGATCTGTCCCTGAGACAGCAACGCATCACGACTCGAATGCTAAAGGCCCTCAGGACAGATCTGACTCGCATCGATTTGTCACTGGTGCAATGTTGTCCCGAGCAGACGACGGTCGGACGATCGGGTAGAAAGTTCATAGTGACACCACACGTGGTTGTGAACTTGGCGGTCAAGGTCACCAACACTGGTCGTATGTCAATCGAGCCCGTCTTCTGCTTCATTCCTGTTGATCCATGTCCCCAGCCTCGATTTTGGTAATAATGCTGAATTTATCGACGAGTCCGGAGGAGCATGTCCTTTTACAAGGTTCTCCGACGGACGTCACGCTGGGCCGTGTAGGGAGTGGTCAATCTCAAGTCGTGCAGATTCCACTCTGCTTTCTGACTGTTGGGCACTTTGAGATTACCGTCGAAGCAAGACAACTAGGAGTTGCGGGAGACGAAGGGCGGACAGGAGTCGCTCGCCTGTGGGTAATCACCAAACCGGACAGTTCGTTTCGAACTACGGTTACGGACGTCGGGTAGTTGCCATGCTCGAGCTGCGCCAAGATGTAACCATCAGCCATCAATCATATCTTACAATAATTCGTGATCAGGTTTTGATGTCCATTCATTCTGAAAGGCCTGACTTGACCATCACATTGTCCGACTTGAAATTGACTTCAAGCTGTGCTGAAAACGGCTTAGATGCTCAAAACACGCAAGATCAAACACAAACAACACGGAAGGAAAAATTGTAGTCCCACCGAGGATTGAACTCGGGACCCTTGCATTATTGTAACCACATAAGTACAACGCTCTGACCACTGAGCTATGGGACTATCACTTGGTGTTGCCCTTATGGATAATCACATTCTCACAGGTGACCAACAAGGAACGTTCACCTAGACCCCATACTTCATTCTATGGACCAAGAAGCCTTGGTTCCTCCTCACATCCATTATTGGATATGTGTAAGAACCTCGTTCCAACCCTCCTCCCTTGTTCCTCCGAATGAGTGATCCACAAGATGGCTTTCAACTCGCTCTCCTGAGATCGCAATTTAGCAGAAATGAAGTTTTCGACCAACGTTGTCGAGTGAGGATCGAGTGCAGAGGTCGGTTCTGTAAGGAACGAGAGTGAAAAAACCTGGTTAGGAACGAGAGGATGCCGACAGAGCGAGCACCGAATATTACTGACCGTCCAACAGCAGCACTTCTGCAGTGTCTAGGCCAAGCGCGGTGGCCAGTGCAATCCGCTGCGATTCCCCACCACTCAAACTCGTCCAGTTCCTGTCCCAGAGTTCCTCGTCGATTCCCCAGGTTTTGGAGATCTCGATTGGGTATGTCAGCCTCCTATCGTCGCCGACAGACTTGGGAATCTTGCGGGAGCTGAAAGACGAGACGGCTGCGAGAAACTCCCTTGGGGTGCCCGGCAGCAGCGAAGGTCTCTGTGGGACGTAAGATACCTTTGTCCTGAAATGAGGCACACCTATAGACCGGTCGGTCCGCAAGCGTTAGGTCGGGCCCGGCTCGTGATCATGTTATGGTACAAAGACATACTGAATGCTTTGGCGGTACTGGAGACAAATTCATCTAGCTATGGGTACGTTTCACAGACAAAGAACCGCTTACCGGCCCCGATAGAGAATTTGGCCGTTGTACACGTTTAAATGGGAAATGCATTTCAATAGTGTAGTTTTCCTGGTTGTGGGTAAGTGTGGCTTCAACAACGGCGGAACGATGGCTTCACGGCGTACCCAGACCCACTTTTCCCTTGTAATACAATCACATCGCCTTCGTTGACATAGAAGTTGAGCCTGCTGAAGATAGTGTGCTCATTGTCTCTGGTGCAACTGACATTGCGGACTTGCAGTAACGTCGTCATGCCGTCAGCACTAATGAATCGATGACGAACGTTTGGACCTGTTGGCATGAGAATTATTACATCCCACGGTGGCAAATATATTGATGAGATGAGGGTGCGCGTAATATGTATTGTCCTAATAACACGAGTCTAAAGGTAAGTAAGTACTTTGTGTCTAGGGCTGACTCGGAGGCGGCATTCCCATCTCTTCCGGTGTTAGATTGGAACTCTCGATCATCACACCAACACCAACTTTGGCAGCGTTCTAGAAGTCTCCGTTAGCGTCATCACGACGAAAAATAGATACGAATTCACCTTAAAGTGGTCGATCTCACCAGAGACCAAGAACGCAAAAGTGGGGGCAAATCGTTGCTCAAGCAGAGCCGAAACTTTGCCGGTGGAGTCCAACTGTGCTCTAAAAGTTGCCATTCGAAGATCGTACTTTGCACCCAAAGTTGCTATGGCGTCTCTTCTCTGGGGTCCTGCGATCAGCTGCATATCAGCTGCTACCTCCACTTTGTCGCTCAGCTTCTGCCAGTACGTGGCCTGCAAGATACCAGCGGGTTGTAATTGTGCGGTAGTGATCCAGTTCTTGTTGGTACCTGTATACTTGGCAAGGTAGGATGTTGCGAACTCCGTCAGCTCTGGCGTCTGCCGCTGATATAGTGTCTCAAAACCAAATGCCAAGTTCTTGGTGATCGACTGGAAGTAACTTCCGATGTAGATGCCAGTGAGATCGGTCGGTGATGGGTTGACAGCTTTGAGGTTGAGGGTGTAATCTTGACCTTGGTAATCTTGTTCCAGCTGCAACATACTATGCCCAGCTTGCTGGGAAAGCTGTATGTGACAAGAACAAATGAGAAAATGGGTGAAGGACGAAAAATTAACCCCACCTGCGCTTGCATCTTGGTGATGCATGCCTCTGACCAGCCTTGGTTCATCCTGGCGTTGACATTACCCTCGTGATCCACGCTTCCTTGTAACAATACCTAGAGGTCGCGTCAGGTATTTTGAGAGGATGATAAAGTCTGTCGCGTTACATTGTTTGTCGCGTATACAGCACCAAAATTATAAGATGGTGCAGCAACCTGAGAGCCAAGGTTGAAAGAATGTGATATTTGGAACGCAGGGTTAACGGAAAGGTTTTTCGACAGGTCCGCCCTAGCACCATCGAACATGAAGTTTGTCAGGTGAGTCACTGAGGACAGCTTCAATATGAAACCAGGGTGAAGAAAGGTGATCGATGGACATACTTTTGACTTCCTTTTGCAAGTTCTCGACGGTACCGGGGTTTGGAAGGTCCAATGATTTTCGCCAGGCAGAAAAGCGACCATAGAGGGAGGTTAGAGGGGAGACGGCGGACAAGTAAGGGGATTTTTGTGGTGGCTGCGAGAAGTCATCAGAACCTAGTTTTTCAGAAGAGAGCTGAGAGGACGCCATGAAGAACTCGAATGCAGACGCGGTGAAATAGACAAAGTCACGAGTGCAAAAAAAAGTACCGTGAGTAACCTTTACCTAATTCAGACTATGTAGCCCACGGTGACCAACTCTCCTTTGTGATGATACTGAATTACCAAGGTCCTGATCATGGAACGTGCTCAAAGGCTTGCATCGCAGTCACATCTAAATCAAAACATCCCGGTAACCCAGATTCTCGTGAGCGGAGACGCAGAGACGCACCTTCGGAATGAGTTGGTGGAGAGGGACGACAACCTATGACAGTGGTGCTGGAGAACGTGTCGATCATCGTTGCTATGGCTAGTTACTAGTTCATTACAGACGCATAATTTCTTTTAATTTTCAAGTACTGTGGTAACTGTTTCCGTTTTAACTTGTATAGCACATGTATATGGAACGCCAAACAGTTTTGAACGGATGTTACATCGCGATCAGGAAGTTCGAACGATCAATCACTGCGCTTGACACATGTCATCGCCGCTTTTCCAGCACATCAACAGTAGCACACAACTGTACCCATCACGACTACGCTTGTTTTTGTCCTGACAGGCGGTTGGTTGGTCGTATATAACTACAGCCTGAGGACCATGAGTGTTTTGCTGGCACACCCTGCGATCTGACACACTCCGAGTCACTGCTTCCGGGAGATTTCCCATCAACCCGGTAGTTTCACTTCCGGTCATAAGCAGATTGCTGGTTCGTGTCAGCCTTCTTATCATCTTGGTTGTAATCCATCTGCATCAGCGGCCGCCATTCCTTTACCTCACTCTCAATCCCAATGGCTCTCCCGTTTACTGCCTCTCAGAAACGATCGACACTCCTCGCAGTTACCATCGTCGTGAGCTTATCCGTGCCGTGTATCTTGAATCAAGGCCTAAACCTCCTTCAAGGTTGCCACGTGGTTTTTCCTGCGCTCGGGTCGCGGGACTGGTACTCTGACTCATCGCTCAGTCCAATGGAACGTTCAAGACCATGAAAAAACTATGCATCCTGATGTCCACCCTGACGTCCACGTTTCTACTTCTCATACCGTTTCAAGTTCCCTGGCTGTGATTCCCTCCTTGACACCGCAGGACACTAGTCCCGCTCCCCCTCACTACTTCCCCCTTGATTCAGGCGTCAAGAACGATGTCCCTCCACCCCGCCGCGCTAATGCAACGCTCATGATTCTCGCACGGAACAGCGAGTTGGAAGGCGTCGTTGAGAGCATAGAACAAGTAGAGTCAAAGTTCAACCGCAAGTATAAATACCCCTGGGTTTTATTAAATGATGTAGAGTTCTCAGCCGAGTTCAAAAGGTAAGCAAGCGATAACTATCTGAATCGCATTCTGGTGCTGATGCAGTACTAGACGCGTCAGTGTGTTGACTGAAGCACCTATTTCTTTTGGTGTCATCGCCCACGACCACTGGTTCCAGCCGGACTGGATTGACGAGCATCGGGCACGCGAGGGTCGCGACAAGCTAATGAGGCAGAACGTCATATATGGCAGTTAGTTCAATCCGCTTTGTCACACAAATCGCACTGTGCGCTCAACAATTACTTCCAGGCAGTGTATCGTGAGTGCTGCCACACCAATTTTGCAATGGCGATGTACATTGTTCCATGCAGATATCGTAATATGTGCCGTTTCAACTCGGGGGTAAGTACATAGCTGGAGTTGGCGTGGCATTCCCCTCATCTTGTATTGCGCAGTACTTTTTCCAGCACGAGCTACTCAAGCCTTACAAGTGGTATTGGAGAGTAGAGTGGGTGATTCCTGCCTTATCATCACCTTTATTTTTACACGTCGCCCAGGCCCGATGTCAGATACTTCTGTGATATGAATTATGATCCTTTCTTGTATATGGAGGACAACAACAAACTCTACGGTAGGTATCACCATATTCTCAATCAGGACGCACTCCAGACTCATCTTTGTGCCTCTCAGGCTTCACTCTCGCTATGCCAGATTTGGAGCCAACGCTACCAACCTTGTGGAGTTCAGTCCGAGGTGAGAAAGACATAAGCCGCACGTGCGCGTGATGCATGATGCTGACCGGCACCAATAGAATTTATTACAGAATATCCGCAGTACCTACATCCTGATAACTCCATGGATTTTCTATCCGATGATGCCGGAGAGACTTATAATCTATGTCACTGTGAGCACATTTTCTCCGGACCCTGAAATGACTCAGTACACTCACCTGGCCATGCAGTTTGGAGCAACTTTGAAATAGCTGACATGGACTTCTGGAGAAGCGAGGTGTACATGAAATACTTTGAATTCCTGGATAAGAAGGGAGGATTCTACTATGAGGTAATGTCCTGAGTTCCCTTTTTGACCAAAGTGTTCACACCGATCGCCATCAGCGTTGGGGAGATGCACCTATTCACAGCATAGCTGTGTCACTATTCGCCGGCAAGGATCGGATTCACTTCTTCAAAGACATCGGTTACAAACATGCTTCATTCCAACACTGTCCGCAAGGATCGGATTGGAGAAAAGGGCGTTGCTCGTGCGACCCTAACTTCGACAACTTTGGTATGATGATATGAATCCATCTTCCCGCACCCAAATGCTGATACTGCTGGTAGATTTCTCGGAAGGCTCGTGCTTGAAACATTTCCTACGCTTGTCGTAGGGACGATTACCAGCGTATCTATCATGTAAAATTGAATCGCACCATTGGCTGGCGGCAGTAGCTTGTAAGGATAAGACGCTTTGGAACGTTGAAACTCTGACCTAACCTGAGATCTGACGACATCTTACCATTGGTGGATACTCGGGTTCCTGCCCACCCCCACCTTGCAGTATGACAGCGATGGAATATGCAGTTTTATCCAATGGTCGTCGTTTTCATCCTGTTGCCATTAAAATTTCGTCTCACACGACACCAGGGCCAGTGCATACCTTCTGTAGATGTAACGACCCTTTGTTCATCACATGGCGAAGGAGAGGATACTATATCACGTGCCGTTCACGTATAATCGCGGGTGAAATACTATCAGGACGTCTGCATTTGATCAATATCTTCGAACTGGGCGAGCCTCACTATACTCAAGTTTAAGGATCTTGATACCACTGGAGAGCGGGTGCATTATGTCTATCTGAGGATGATAACATTGTATGATGCTTCAACGCGACCTTTGAACTGACCAAGGTCAAGGCGGAGCGTTTGTATACGTTCCGCATGGTTCATTGCTTGCTACACAATGGTAGACAACTTCATCTCCACGAAAGTCTGGAATGTGATAAATTGGGCAAAAGGATGAAGTTGGGCATCGCGACAAGGGTTGCGCAACACCAGATCTGGGTCGTCAATATGTTCACCCGTGCGGGGTAGGGCTACGTCTTACGCCGGCAGAGAGAAATCAGCATTCAGATTGGCACGGCAGTCGGTGAGTGCCACCAGAAGGGTTGGCAACGAAAACTAAAGGTGGAGCTATAGGAGCAGCATCTGATTGTCTGATTGTCAGCAGCACTCTGGCAGATCACGAGAATTTCTTGAAGAATTACAAACAATGAGAATGGCTCTGGCAGAAGGCAACTTGAACGGAAGCGGACTGGCAGCAGAGTAAGTACTATGAGCTGGGGGGCTACTTAGTAGTTCGTTACAGACACGTAATTTTTTGAAAAAGAAAAAAGAACATAAGGCTGTACTTACTTATTATTATTTCCGTTTCTACTTACAGCAACATCATGATGGCGTCACATCCTCAGGCTGAAGCTGAAGCTTGAAGCTTGAAGCGCCGAACAGTTTTGAACGTTTTTGAAGGATGACTTGCATCGCGATCAGGCGAGTCCAGTTTGAAGTTCAAACGATCAATCACCGCGCTGATACGCGCTGACACCTGACATCCCTTTACCATCATTGTTCAGCATCTATATATGCAATTAGGCATGGTCATATGGAACTACAGGCCCGTGTGTATTTTTCTGGAACACCTTGCGATCCGATTCGATCTGCTGCGCACCGGTATTTTCACTTCCGGTTATAAGCAGGTTGCTGCTTCGAGTCAGCCTTTCTGGCGCAATTCATCTGCATCAGCGGCCGCCATTCGTTTCCCTCACCTCATTCCCAATCTCAATGACCTTCCCGTTGACTGCCTCTCAAAAACGGTCGATACTTCTCGCAATCACCATCCTCGTGAGTATA
This sequence comes from Leccinum uliginosum, assembly GCA_038091455.1. Lineage (NCBI taxonomy): Eukaryota > Fungi > Basidiomycota > Agaricomycetes > Boletales > Boletaceae > Leccinum > Leccinum uliginosum. Next base: position 62,076 of record JBBPOM010000018.1, read on the forward strand.
TCCGTGCCATGTATTTTAAATCGAGGCCTAAACCTCCTTCAAGTCTGCCACATGGTTTTTCCTGCGCTCGAGTGGCGGGACTGGTACTCTGACTCATCGCTCAGTCCAATGGAACATTCAAGACCATGAAAGGACCATGCATCCTGATGTCCACCCTGACGTCCACGTTTCTCCTTCTCATACCGTTTCAAGTTCCCAGGCTGTGATTCCCTCCTTGACACCGCAGGACACTAGTCCCGCTCCTCCTCACTACTTCCCCCTTGATTCAGGCGTCAAGAACGATGTCCCTCCACCCCGCCGCGCAAATGCAACTCTCATGATTCTCGCACGGAACAGCGAGTTGGAAGGCGTCGTCGAGAGCATGGAACAAGTAGAGTCAAAGTTCAACCGCGAGTATAAATACCCCTGGGTTTTATTAAATGAAGTAGAGTTCTCAGCCGAGTTCAAAAGGTAATCAAGCGATAGCTATCTGAATCGCATTCTGGTGTGCTGATGCAGTACTAGACGTGTCAGTGTGTTGACTGAAGCACCTATTTCTTTTGGTGTCATCGCCCACGACCACTGGTTCCAGCCGGACTGGATTGACGAGAATCGGGCACGCGAGGGTCGCGACAAGCTAATGAGGCAGAACGTCATATATGGCAGTTAGTTCAATCCGCTTTGTTACACATCTCACCGTGCGCTCAACACAGGTATTTTCAGGCAGTGTATCGTGAGTGTTGCCACACCAATTTTGCAAAGGCGATGTACATTGTTCCGTGCAGATATCGTAATATGTGCCGTTTCAATTCTGGAGTAGGTTCACAGCCGAAGTCAGTTTGGCATTCCCCTCATCTTGTATTGCACAGTACTTTTTTCAGCACGAGCTACTCAAGCCTTACAAGTGGTATTGGAAAGTAGAGTGGGTGGTTCCTACATTATCATTGCCTTTATTTTAACGCGTCGCCCAGGCCCAATATTAGATACTTCTGTGATATGGAATATGATCCTTTCTTGTTTATGGAGGACAACAACAAACTTTACGGTGGGTACCCCCGCATTCTCAATCAGGACGCACTCCATACTCATCTTCGTTTTCGTACCTTTTAGGGTTCACTATGTCTATGCCAGAGTGGCAGTCAACGATACCAACCTTGTGGAATTCGATCCGAGGTGAGAAAGACATAAGCCGCCCGTGCGCATGATGCATCCAAAGGATGCTGACCGGCACCAATAGAATTTATCACAGAATATCCACAGTACCTACATCCTGATAACTCCATGGATTTTATATCCAATGATGCCGGAGAGACTTATAATCTATGTCACTGTGAGTACATTGTCTCCGGACCCTAAAACTACTCAGTACGCTCACCTGGCTATGCAGTTTGGAGCAACTTTGAAATAGCTGACATGGACTTTTGGAGAAGCGAGGCGTACATGAAATATTTTGAATTCCTGGATAAGAAGGGAGGATTTTACTATGAGGTAATGTCTTGAGATCTCCTTTTGACCACAGTGTTTACACTAATCTCCATAAGCGCTGGGGAGTTTCACCCATCCATAGCATAGCTGTGTCACTGTTCGCCGGCAGAGATCAGATTCACTTCTTCAAAGACATTGGTTATAGACATAATTCATTCCAACACTGTCCGCAAGGATCGGATTGGAGAAAAGGGCGTTGCTCGTGTGATCCTAAAGACAACTTTGGTATGATGATATGAATTCATCCTCCCACACCCAAGTGCTAATACCGCTGGATAGATTTCGCGGAGAACTCGTGCCTGAAAGAGTTCCTACGTTTAACGTAGATATCGTAGAGATGGTTACCAGCATGATGGAGTGGCGCCACTGGCACTTGTAAGAATAAGATGGTCTGAATTTCAAAAAATCATTTCATGGTAGATACTCGAGCTTCTGATCGTCTCCACCTTGCACCAGGACGATGAAATACATCCCCGGAGTAGCAATTGTGAGAGATAGATCGAATGCAACTTGGACCAGTTCCTCCAACTCCTACATAGAGTTCATTTGACCTCGATCAGCATTACCAACCCCGATTTTCGGCTCAGTAAATAGGGAGAAGCAACAGAGAAGTAACGTTGGGCATGGGGGCTTGACTCAATTAGATGTGCCGTAAATTTGGAAGCCGCATCTCGACGCTCTCCTCCTAACATCCAATGATCATGAATATACTGGTCCGCAGAAATGAATGCTTCGGATATTCGTCTAGGTAGATCACCCAAGGGCAAGTGACCGCGGATAAAACATGAAGGCGAGTCTTATGATTCCATGCTGTGTCACGGTAATACATTGTGAGAATTTCGCGATCGCGTTCCGATACACTAACTCTTGTTCCCACTGAGATGTTGATGCAGGTCAGAAATGCAACGACCGTCGAGATTGGAGAAGTGAGAAAAAGCTCAAAGAGACAAGGTAGATCGATTGTTGAAGCTTGGTTGGGGAAGCACCAACTTCAGGTTTTCCGTTAAGCAGAATATCATGGGCACTGAAAAGAACTCCATGGTCAAATATACGAGGAGTGGCATACGACATCTGATGAGGGCTGTCAAATCACTCAGCGTGAATGAACACCATGGAACCGAACAGTTCGTCAAGTCAAAGTGTACGGATGGTTGGAGTTTTTTCTTTGAACAGCAACAGAGGCGCTCTATTATGTTAGGTTCAGATATATCCAAAAGGTTGAAGGAAACTTCCGGGAACGCGCCTGAGTAAAAGAGTTCAGATTTAGACAGGAGCTGAGCGTCGCCGACCCGGCTCACGCCACCAAGCCCCGGGCCAAGGCGGAGCATTTGGATACAATCCCATTGGTTCATCGCCTGCTCCACAATAGATAAGACTCGAGACGACTTACTTACCTTCGCGAAAGCGGATTACGAAGATCTTCAATGGTGCCTTCTTCGATCTAGCCAGTAGTCAATGAGTCTCAGCGCTGTGACGTTCTTGGGACGTAGGTCCAAAGAGTTGGGCAATTGAGGGCCACATCATCCCGCCAATTAGCGACAGACGTATGAAACATTTGAGCCAACTAGGTGCAGTCTTGGAATAGCCATATTTCTCATCAACATTGATTGAAGTTGTACCCGGGAGCTTAATGATAGATATAATTGGAAGCAACTCGTCTGGAAGGTGATAAATTGGGCAACTTGTTTGAAATGTGATACCTGAGTTGACACCGGTCATCAATATGTTCATCCGTGCGGTGTAGGGCTACTACACCTTCCATGCCGGTAGAGATGCAGATTGCGGCAGTCGGGGAGTGCCAACACAGAAAGAATAGTTAGCAACAATTTTGTTTGAAACGACTCGATAGATAGTCACGTGACCATTGATGACAAGCTCGGATCCACGACCGCAGTCGTCTGTTTTGTTGCAACTTGACGAACAGCACACAAGTGCGCCACAGCAGCTTCGCATCTACAAGAGCCAAGCTCGCCGCTTTCCCCGTTCCCAAAGATGATGACGCCCATGCGCTACATCCTTCTTGCCCTCACCATCATCGTAGGTCTCCACCAAGGGTGAACAGCCATCTCACCACGTTACCTACCACCAGGTCGGATTGCACTACATACTAAGCTTTACACACGAGGGATATGGTAAAGCCACGTCGGTGTCGCACTTCATCTCGAACCCGGGGCCCCCAGATAGGGAGCCTGTGCCAGAACAATACTACAGGCCACCCGAGTCTGTTCAGATGCCGGATCGCAAAGCAAATGCCACCTTTGTATTGCTAGCGCGGAACAGTGACCTTACTGGTATCATGGGCAGTATGAAGCAAATCGAGGATAGGTTCAACAGGAAATTTAACTATCCTTACGTTTTTCTCAACGAGGAGCCATTCACGGACGACTTCAAGAAGTAAGCCGTCTCTCATTCTTGTGATCTTTGCTGATGTTTTCAACGGCTAGGCACATCTTAGCACTCACTGAGGCCCAAGTGGAGTTTGGATTGATTCCAAAAGATCACTGGGTACAACCTTCTTCGATTGACGAGGCAAAGGCAAGCGAGGCCCGTGACAATATGGTGAAGGATAATGTTATCTATGGGGGTACGTCTCTGCCTCGAGCCACGTAGTATATCCTCAAACATACCATCCATTATAGGAAGCGTTTCGTGCGTCGCATATTTTCTCGCGTTCAAGCTCCAAGGTAGTAACAACGCCGTATATTGACAGTTATCGAAACATGTGTCGTTTCAACTCAGGGGTAATGACGGCGGATCTTTCTCATCAATTATTTCTCACGTTCTCTAGTTCTTTTACAGACAAGAACTTCTCCAGAAATACAGGTATTATTGGAGGGTGGAGTGAGTATAACTTCTCGAAATTGCTCGCATGAATTGATGATGGTCTCAGACCTGATGTCAAAATTTTCTGCGATGTTGACTATGACCCTTTCTTGGTGATGCAAGACCAACAGAAAGTCTATGGTGAGGTTTCTCCACCATCCATTAGAGAACCGCCCAGCATATCCTGAATGCGTGCAGGGTTCACCATCTCACTCTTCGAGTACGCCGCCACTATCCCTACTTTGTGGCAACACGTTAGGGGTAGGTTCCCTGTTGAAACTCCACTACACCCGGAAGATTTACTGCTTTCTAGCCTTCATCAATGAAAATCCTGAATTTATCCCTCCCGATAATGCCATGGGCTTCATCTCTGATGACGGAGGAGCATCCTATAACCGTTGTCACTGTAAGTTGATGTACTTTTCTGAGTCCTGCAAATTCGTGAACAAATCCAGTCTGGAGTAACTTCGAGATAGCCGATTTGGACTTTTGGAGATCAGAAGCGTACTCCAAATTTTTTGACTATTTGGATGACAAGGGTGGTTTCTATTATGAGGTGCGTTCGATCGTTGGATGCATTGTGACTGGTGGTAGGAAGGACTTTGTTGACTTCTTCACTCAGCGATGGGGGGATGCGCCTGTACACAGCATAGGCGCGGCACTCTTCGCCCGAAAGGACCAAATTCACTTTTTCGACGATATCGGGTATCGTCATGAGCCCTTCCAGCACTGTCCACAAGGAGATTTACACCTGAAGAATAAATGTTGGTGCGACCCAACACAAAATTTTGGTAAGCCGACATCTTGTGCTACTATTTCGAAGGGATTGACCCCTGTCCCTCACAGACTATGAGTGGTATTCGTGCTTGAACAAATATGACAACTTGTTCAGCTCCTAGCATCTATATACATACCTACGTTTCTACCTTAGCTTTGCCTGGAATGCGTTATGTTACAAATTCATGAGTTATCACCATCCCCATCGTTGTTCGGATGAACGTCGCAAACTGGGGTCATGGATATGGATACAGTCATCACCGATTCACATATGTAGCGATATACATCACAACCGCTGTCGAACCTGACTATGCCATGGCAGCAAACTCAGAGAATCGATTGTGAATAATATTGGAACTACCGATAAGAATGTCAGCGTTAAGAACAAGACATGTGACACAAATGCTTACCGAATCGTACAGACGTGTCCAGTTAGAACCTAGAGAACTGTCAATGAGACGGTCCACATACTCGCCGACGAGGGAATGCGTGAGAGCTGGTTGGAAACGCTCTCGGAGTTGGTTCGCCGTATGTTCGCCGAACGCAGCAAAGCATGGGAGAGTGGAGTCTATGAAAGAAGGATCAACGAATGCTCCACAGCTGTCAATTATTGCCCAGCCACCTTTTTGCATCAGCTCCACCAAAGCTATAGGACGGCCGAAGATATTGGAACGCCAACGTGCGAACGAGCAAGCGACTTACTGATGATCCGATCACAGTGCTTCCTTGCAGCTTCGAATCCCTCCCGGAACAATCTCTTAAACTCCAAAAAGGCCGAGCCAGAAATCCCGCCCAAGACCTCGACATACTCTGGGGGTAATTTGAAAGGAGCGGCTTCAAATCCCATATTCCCCGGCGAATTTGAGAGCATGAACCCAAAGTCGATGTGGACGAGGTGACCTTCTCTGTCGAGTAGGATATTCCCGTTGTGGCGGTCTTTTATTTGAAGAAGATAGGTTATAATTGAATAACCTTGACGGAATCGATTACCGTCCATTGAAATTCGAGGTCCTCGAAGAAAATAGCTCACCTGCGAGAGACTTTGCAAAGTTGCGCTGTGCACGAGCAAACTTGGCTGTCGACGGATCTCCGTATGTGGATCGGAAGTGGTCCAACAATGTCACATAACCCAATCGACCCTCAGCTAGCCGACGGGCGTATTCAGCCTTTTTCATGGAGTGTATAGAAACAGCGTCTGTGATAGTCTCGACTAAACCCGACGATGCCCCCGTGATCAGTATGCGGAAGCTAAGTCATTCAAGTCAGGTCGTGGTTGATGATCTGACATGTGGGCATGAGCTTACTATCGAACCCAACACTGACAGCGCTCTTCTTGCCATATCCGCTCGAATTCTCGAATCAGTTGCACTGCAAGTTGTTCTTGCCGCAGATCACCGCCAGTCTTCACAATGACAGAGACACAGTCCCAATTTGCTACCAGTATCTGAGCTAACGAATAACGCACGTAAGAAATACCATGTGGTTCGCACCTAGGTGTCCATAAGGCGATCCATGCCGTATTCGACTCTGAGACGAATATCAACAAAATAACGAATCCTACGTACGATGCATCACGAACCTTTTTAGCAACCCAAGACTCGCTGAACACGACCGCAGACGGATCAACTTTTCTCAACTCTCTCTTGATGATGCCCTCATCCTCAGCCGTCTTCATACCCACACTACTTCCAGACTCGAAGCCAAACTCACCCTCACGCATACGGGCCATGCGTTCCTCCTCTAGAGTGAGCATCTCTTGCATGATACGGTCACGAATTGCCGCAGCCTCAGCATATTGTACGCGCATGCGCGTAAGAGGTGCCGAGGTAGAGGTGTCATGTAGCCTGGCGTTGCCCCCAAGTGAAGGATGAACGGGGCTATTTGGTGTTCTGTCGGAGCTTCCACCCCCGAGCCAGCCCGAGCCAGGAAGCCAACTAAGAGAACCAGAAGCGGAAGACGAGATTTCTTGCACTGTCCCAGGAGCTGCGTCCGCGCCGCCAAGTCCCATTGGTTTAGACAGAGAGGTGACGGTTTCGCGGACAAGGCTGGCGTTTAACTGGGTAAGCATGATTGCTGCTGTTCGCATCCGTTCCGAATAGTCGTCAAGTGATAAAGTATGCTCCCCTCCAAACATGCTTGTGGTAGGTGAACGAAAAGTATCTGATGGTGGCAGCGCCGAAAATGTATTCGCAGTGGACGTAAATCCCGGGCTTTGTGCTGTCAAAGGAGAAGATGGCAGTGGGGAGCCACAAGACCAGGTGGCAAGTTCGAGTTCCCGGTTCTTAGGAGTAGGTGGGAGGATGATCGTTTCAGAGAGGTCAATTGGGCCTCGTAGGGACCGCCCTTCTCCATATATTTGTTCAACAAGATCCATCTCTTCGTCATCCGAGCCAGATAGCACGGGATCGCTTCTCTGTGAACTGTCCATATCGTCCGTGGTCCGTCCATCTTGCATATCTACAGTGTCCTTTCCTAGAACTTGTTCGGACTCTACTGTGGCGTCCTCGATTGAAGCGGGATGCACCCTCGTGTTCCCGAAGGTTATCAATTCTTTCGAGGCACCCTTTCTCTCATTCTCCTTGGAAACGATGCGTTTGAGGATGTCCTTGTTCCCACGCTTAGAAGGGTCGAAGTCGAGGTCGCCATGCAGAATCTCTACGAGCAAAAGATAAGGCGCTCGTTCAGCAGAGTTAAGAACCACGGCTTCGCCTGGAGGAATGCGGACGATTTTGTGATGGGGTTGGGTGTTGACAGTATTGGAGGAATCACAGGAATCCGATGAAGAACACCACATCGGCATGCAGACCTATCAAAAAGTAAGGAGGCTATTACAGAAAGTGTGACATATAGTACGAACTTCCGCAGGAAGCTGATGGTTCAAGGCCGTCAATTCAGCTCGCAAAGCGCTGACGCGTGCGGGTTTAGGCACGACCAAGAGGCGGTTGGATATACTCTCGAGCGTAATGAGAAATTGCACCTAAACAGAACCGAATTAGTTCGCGTGGTCAAAGTGGATAGTGTGTACAGACCTCTGACCGACAATATTGACTTCTAAGGAGTTGAAATTGTGACCGCAAATCATATGTCTGTAGGAGAGCGTCGGCCGCCGACGTCACATTCTGCTTGAGTGGGAATGGAGACGATGGTATCGAAGGTGAAGATTGACATGGGCTCGAAACGCGGCCAGGGAGCAAGTCTTGCTGGTCAAGGGGATCCTCCGAGAATCGTGATCGATGTAGGGCACGGTGATGCACGAGCTCAGGGCTGGTTTGTGCAGCAATAATAGTGCGGCGACGGCGTGGGATTGATCGTCTTTGTGTACGTCCCTCTATGTCATTTTCAGGTGCGGTTACTGATTCTGTCGCGTTCTCGTTCTCAGGTTCTTGGTCAGGAGGGTTGTCGTCATCTTCGCCCGAGTCGGCATTTTCAGGGTTGCCACATGGAAGGTCATCCTCTGCCTCAACACTGCGGAGGTTCACTCCATCGTCGTCCGATCGACCTTGTTGAAGAGCCACTTCACCCATGACCTCTGTTAGCGGCGGCATAGCGGGAGATCCTGCCAGGACAAGGCCAAGACCAACCAGGGCAGGTTCAATACGTGGCTTAACCTTTCTCCGAGAAAAGGGAGAATGGTAGGACGGATGCAAGCCTGAATACGGACCCGAGGGAGGCGGTGGTAATTCAGCAAAGATGATTTCATGGCATCTGTGTAAGGTCCTCTGACAGACAAGGAACGACTGAGAAGTTGGCGTGGCCGCCAAGTCTTGGAGAGAAGCTTGCATGAACCATAACGTCTCAATGGCCATGAGCGCCCTAGTTAAGCGTGAGGACATCAAATGGACTAACAAACATGGCGATGTGCGTGGATCGTTGTGCAATATCGACTACGAAACATTCGAGCGCCCGGGATTTCGACGGACGAGTGACCAAAAGGTGGCTGGCCACGTCGATGAGAGCTTGAACGATGGATCGCGACGCTGCACGCACCATATGAATCCCCATACGTCGCGTAGGTCGTGAGTGTCGAGTTGTGTGAGTCTGCGAGTGAGATAGTAAGTGATGCCAATGTTGTCGGCGTAGAGCATGAGATATCTGAGGGCGACATGGACGGAGAAGAAGGAGGGGGAGAGGAAAAGCCGCAATAGCAAGGCATGAGACATAGTCAAGCAAGAATCCAATTTCTCACGACGAAACCGTTACACGTCGACCATCATCAATATGATTTGGCCTCTCCTCGCTCTTTTCTATCTCCCTCTCGCTCTCGCATCTCCACATAACGAGCTCGTACAGCTTGCAGCAGCGGGGAACGGCGTCATTCGTCTCGACGAGCGCGTCTTTGACCTCCTCACATCTCCAAAGCGCACTTGGTCTGCGTCCATCCAATTCACAGCGCTCAACCCGCAGCGCAGATGTGCTCCATGCAAGTAAGTGCCATTGACATCCCTGCGCGACGCTTCAAGTACTTATATTCAAGCTAGGGAGTTCGAGCCTTCCTTCAAGGCAGTCGCCAAAGCCTGGTCTACCGTTCCGCAAGCACACCGTGACAACCACTTCTTCGCCACTGCCGAATTTGACGATGCAATCCAAGTATTCCAAAAGGTGCCCGTGATTTCAATCGTCCGTACAGTGCATTCTGACAGCTCTGCCCAGCTCCAACTCAATTCCGCACCGGTAGTTCACGTCTACCCTGCCACAGAGGGTCCCAACGCTAAATCTGCTGCTAATCCGTTCAAATACGACTTCTCAAAGTATGACCTTCTTTATCTCCGTTGAAGCACACTGTTCACCGTTCGCTTCCCTGTACAGTGGCTTTGAGGCCGGACCCCTGGCCGAACAACTGTCTATCCATACCTCGATCCCAATCCCTTACAGAGCCCCCATCGACTGGACCAAAGTTGGCGCAATCATAGCTCTCATCCCCATTGTCACTCTCGTCTTCCGCCTCATACGTCCGGTAATTGACAACCGTTGGGTATGGGCGACCGGAACGATCATCGTGAGCCTCGTCATGACGTCCGGATACATGTTCACCCGCATTCGTGGAACGCCATACGTCGGTCAGGATGGTAGCTGGATTGCTGCAGGCTATCAGAACCAATTTGGCCAAGAGGTCCAGGTACTGTCGACAGTTTGTAAGTGGCATGTATCTCCACGAGGTCCACGTCATTCACGTGATCGTAATACAGATGGGATTCTAGGAGCTTCTTTCCTCATGTTGACCGTAGTCGCACCATACCAAAAGTCTCCTGCTCGCCAACGCACGCAGATTTACCTTTGGACAATTGTCAACTTCGTCGTTTTCTCCATTCTGGTATCCTTGTTTCGCATCAAGAACAGGGGTATGTTTCGTTTTGTCAACTCACTTCGTCATGATGCTGATCGCAAATTTTCAGGGTATCCCTTCAAACTCTTGTTTTAAAACCGTTGTTATCCTGAGTAATACAGTTCATACGATGTCCAGCATTCCATGACCTGTGATAGTCCCCATACCGTGATAAAACGTGCTAGATACGGAAGATCCAACGAAAAAGCAATATAAGAGTGATATAATAATGGTATGGATGGATATCAACCAAGCGAAAGCAACCCTTCGTGAACCGGCGGATGCTATACATCCGAGGGACCACCCTGCTGGAATACATCCACGTATCTGTTCCTCACATTCTTCTTCGCGGCCTGCGATCGTGACCGTCCCATCGGTGGCGCACCCGGCGTGCTACCTGGAGCAGGCGTATTTGGCATTGAAGCTACCTCAGGAGGTGCCATGTTGGGACGTGCACGCATAGGGGCTTTGAAGGTCGAAGGCGCGCTTAAATCAATCGTAGACGCAGTTCTCGGTGGTGGCGGGTGATGGAATGTAGTCCCGTTTGGTGTTCCATTGTACCGCGAGTTGCTTGCGCCAGGAGAGGCAGTCTGGGCACGTAAAGGCGGGGGCGAGGCAGCTGATGGCTGCGCAGCTTCTGTTCCAGCCTGACAAGAGATGAGACGTGGGCAAAGTAAGTGCACAAAGGCCAACTCACCTTCTTGTTCACCCAACGCTTTTGCTCCTTATCATAATAGAAGCTTGTCTCTTCACCAAGGTTGGCCCTGACCGGTCCAGGAGCGTCGGGCCGCTTCCATAACCGACTCAACCAAGAACCTGTCGAGGCCGCTGCAGCCGTCTGAGCGTCTGAGCAAAAAAAGTTAGCATTACAACGGAACCATCTCAGCTACACCTTACCCCGCTTCTCATCACCCTTGGTGGTGTCCTGGACTGATGCAGCTGGTGGTTTGTCTTCAGCCATCTTCGCAGGTTCATCCCGTTTTCTCCGCTGTGCACTATTCCCTAATCCAAGATCATCCGCCTCATCATCGAACATGCTCTCGCCTGTCTGACGAGGTGAAGCGGTCATACTTGGCGTCATCGACAGTGCAGGATCATCCATCAAAGAGATGAACCCTTCTCCAATGTCCCTTATACTTTCGATGGGGTGAAACGTGGCAGCGGTGGGCGTCGACGCGGTATCAGTGTTGCTGAGAGAATTCCACCAGCCTCCTGTATCCTGAGTTTCTTGGTTACTATCCGCGCTTTTGGGCTGCTGTACATCTTCTTTACGTTGGCGCTCGTCCGCCAAAGGATACTGTGCTTCAGTACCTTCCTCGGCCGTAATCTCGAGTGACGTCTTGCGCGAGGATGGTTCATTGTCATACGCAGCAGCATACCCATTGACCATAGAAGGCCCACTCGTTTGAGTCACATAAGACGGATAAGGATACCCCGTTGACCGGATTGGTGCAGTATTCGGAGGTGCAGGTGATGCATGTCTTGGGGGACGATAATATTCCATGGCAGAGGATGCCCTGTCAACTGGGACGTGGATAGTTGTCGATGGCAGTGCCATAGCAGAGCCGCTTCGCCTGGGAGGCTGCGTCGCAGAATACGAGTTCACAACTGTTGGAGGAGGAGAAGGATTGGCAGACTTCGTTGCCGGAGTAATAGAGCTGTAGCTTGAGAATGGACCCGTAAATTGGGCCTTTGAGAACTCGCTTGCGGAGGGAGACGTCTCATTGCCTTCTCCGGCAATGAACTTAGTGAGTCGTACTTCAAGCCAATTGCCAATACTGTCCAAGGAAGGCTTGTTCACTTTTCTACCCATCCAAGATGCTGTTTTATCCATGTGAGGTGAACCAAGCAGACGGTCGGCGAGTTGCTTCAGTCCCTCCGCCAATGTAGGAGTAAGATGTGGAGAATTTCGGCCCATTGTTGTAGTAATTGCTTCGCAGTACCTCGAGGGATAATCAGTACAATATCTTTGTGCAGTCACGACTTCGAAACATACTTTGTAGCGCTCTGAACGTGTCCAATATCGGCAAGATAGGTAGCCCGAATAAACTTGTATGCTTGAAGGTGGGGAAACCCATGGAAAGGATCTTGACCTTTGGCTGTCTTCAGAGATAACGCAAACTCTGCGATCTCCGTAAATATGATCGGATCAGGATCCCTGAAGAACACCGGATTGATGTGCGGATTCTGAGCGCCGAGTAACACCAAACGAGTTCCAGGACTGCCCAGGCCTCCCATCACCGAGGTCTGAGGGGAAAGTAAATAGCTGCGAAGAAGACTCAAAAAAGCAGCGCGAGAAAAATGAAAGAAAAATATGTACCAAACGTGAGCGCCCTCGACCAGTTGATGGGATATGAGGTGATCCCCAAGTGTTGACAGCGTTGCAGAATACTCTGGATTCAGAGGGCTGCATAAAATGCTAGCTGCTATCTCGGGCCATTTTGAAAGGGATTCCACAGGGATCGATTGTGCGGGGGCTGCAATAGACGGGAAATTTGGGGACATAGGTGTGGCGTGCGGTAACACCACAGGTGGAACCTGTAGCCCAGCCCCTGTTCTTGAGAGTAGGTTCATCGGAACAAGTTCTTGAACTGTAAAATGAAACATGCATCAGTCAACACCTAGGTTGACAAGATGCTACGTACCCGCACTAGGTCCTTGACCTGAGAACACGCTATACGTAACTCGGAGCCATTCACGCCCATTAGTTTGCTGGGACGAAGTCCCCTTGCTTCCAGGTGGAACGGTCTCGCGAACGCTAAGCTCAGCCTTCAGAAACTCGTTAACCGCCTCTTTCCATGCTTCCTTGTCGACGCTGCTTGCAATGACCAATGCATGTGCCCATAATCTCTGATCAAGAGCGTAATGATAGGCTCGCCGGCGTTCTCCTCGCACAAGCAACTCCTCTATCTTGTCCAGGGCGGATGGAAGGAGCGTGGAAATGGATATGGGGGACTCCTTGGTAGATAGAAGCGTGGATGTCGAGCCATATGCATTGAGGATCGGGAGGGTGGGTGAATTAAGGCCAACCGGCCCCTCATGTCCGGATTCATTCGTAGAGCCAGCGATACGTGGCAATAATGCAGCACGGACCGCATTATCAATAGCAGGGCTGATGAATACTCATCAGCAAATCACCATTGCACTGCAATCTAGATCACTTACCTTCCCGACAACAAGCCGTCGTTTTCGACCATAATCCTCAATAACTGCACTAGTGCCAGCTTTGCCTCTAAACGCTGTCTCTCAAAGTGGTCAGATATATACATCGTTCCGCGTAAGATCTCGTCTGCACGTTCTTCAAGATACTTGATCACACGTGCCTTCTTCGTCTTCGCCTGCGAGATTCCCGTGCGCACGAGACTGGTGACAGGTAAAGCAGTATCAGAGAACAATGGACCTGGATAGTCTGCTGATTTCGTTTCGGACACGTAATCGGGCAATAACTGGTGTAGTACACGGATCGTTACGCCGGTTGTGTGTCGAGAAGAGAGTGCAACGTCGAATCCAGTGTTCAAGTCCGTAGAACCATGGAAGCAAGTAAGAACCTTGCCACCGAAACCGAAGCTTACGACCGGTGCCCGAGAGGACGTTCGACCCAACGGATCATTCGAACCTAGCAGTGACGGTGAAGGCGCATACGGTGGACGAGCGGAACGCAACATATGAACATCTTGCTCCACGAATTGGTGGGACTGGAGGTTATGGGAACCCGGGTGAACTATTTGAGAACCGAGACCAAGCCCGTACTCCTTGCGGGGCTGAAGAGGGTCAGGAACACTGTGGGAAGACATCGTTGAGCCATTTGAGGACGACCTGCCACGGAGCTGGGAGGAGATGTGTGCTGAGACGGACTTCGGAGGTGGGAAGGAACCGCAGGCAGGAGAGGCTGACCGAATGGAACTAGGAGACATTGTCCTCGGCGGTCCAGGTATGGGTTTATGATCGTATGAGTTTATAGGAGGGGGTTGCGGGACATGGGAAACAGGGACATGAGGGTTGCTCATCAAGCGAAGTGAGCTCGGCGGCGTCGTTCTAAGTGGCTTCGGAGGTGGAAGCGGGGGGTCATAAGCGTTTGATACCTTTGGTCTGAATTCTGCGGCGGAAGGAAGAGAAGGGGGCTTGGGAGCCTGAGCAGGAACACCGTTGAGTGGCGGGTGCGAAGGAACAACAAACGAGGTCGAGTATGGGGATGATACAGAGCGAGGAACGGTGCTCCGGTTATCGTATTGTGTAGCCTGTGGTTGCGCAGGAACTCCAGAGAGTCGCCTTGCCGTTTGATGAAGAGCGTATGAATTCGATGTTGCAATGGTAGCAGTCGGCTTGTAGGGGTCGTAAGGTTGTTGGGCGGGATGTTGAATGACACTCTGCGACTGATAAGGAACAGGAGGGGTAGGACTATACGGCTCATAAGAGGCAGGAGTACTTTGGTAGGCTGCAATCCGAGCTGTCAAGCGAGCCGAGCTAGCGGGAAGAGCAAATGATTCACTAACCAGGCGGTGATGCATGCGAAGACGGTGGCTGGTATGCGGTAGTTGCGGGATAGTACCGTTGTGGGGGCTCGTAGGACGACGGCAGCCCGCTCGAACGGTGGGGCTGGTCTGAAGGGGCATCCTGCGCGGTTGGAATGGACCAGGAATCATGTTGGTCTTGCTGAGGATCCGGATACATTTGTCCCGCAAACAAGGAGGAGGTTTCCTGGCCCATCTGGGAGGTATGAGACGAAGCATGCGCCTGGTGCTCATCGTGGGGCGGTGTCGTGTCAGTACTTGAGGCCTCGTTCCCTATGACCGCAAAAGGGTCAGGGCCAGAATCTCCGTCTGAGCCAAAGAGCGAGGCTGCGGCTTCGACGGTGCTCATGGCTTCAACGTGTCTGTCGTCCTGGTTTTTTTTGTTGAAACTCTAGTACCGCGCTGCTGTTGCTCCCGGAAAGTCAATACCGCCGAAACTCGCTTATTGAATGGCGGCTAATCGTTGTTTGGTCATGCTTGTCAAGAAACACCGAGCAGTTGTATAACGCAAAGAAAAGTACTAACACGAAAGTGATGTCCAATATCGACAGAGAAGGGAAACCTATAATATGTATCCGAATAAAGCGAGTGAATGTGAACGAGACATCGGTGTAGGTTGCATTACGAATGTTCATTGCGATGGTAGTGGACGTGGATGCAGAGTATGAGAGGAATGAGAATGATGCGATTGTACCATAGCATTGCGATCAAAAGTAAGAGAGCGAGAGACGAGAGGAAGCAGAAAGCGAACATTAGGAAAAAAATTAAAGTGACGGGTTGCGACAGTCAAACGAACAATAATAGACGCCGCATATCAGTTCGACTGATTTTGAGACAGAGAGGGAAAGGCCGCTGGCTCGTCCAATGATACCTTGGATGCATTGACCGTACGCTCCAAAAGTCGCTCGACTACAGAATCGATGAGCTCAGGTCACGGTGAGGATAGACAATGCCGTACTGGAAATCAAATGCTTGCTATAGGCACTCGAGTAGCGGCGCATGCTCACGAGCTGAGGTCGAATCTTGTTCACAAGCAGATTTTTCTGGTCTTGATCAGCGACCGTGAGCGCTCGTTGTAGCACGTAATCTTTAAATACTTCTGTCAACCACGCTTGACAAGGCGCTTGCTTTGGGTGACTCACTGGCAAACTGATCCTTCATCATGGACACGATGGGGCTAACTCCATCAGGCTTCAGTGCAATGATTTCCTCAATTAATGCGCGCCGCTCCTCTGTTGCCGCGGTGACGAGCGCCTTCTCACAGACGTTAGACGCAAATTTGTGTCGGGCCATGTTCAGCATCTGCCCGCGAAGTTTGGAAATAACTTGAAAACGATCGTGAGGCTTCCCTTGCTCGAGAACGAATTGAACGACGTAATTCTAACGGTATAAAATGTTAAGCAAGCACACCATAAATCTCCAAGCGAAGATTACCTACCCCAAACTGATCTTGCATAAGGTTAATCATGCATTTGTGCAATTCGTCCATCAGGGGACGAGTCTGTTCTTCTGGCAAGTGCTCAAAGCACCGCTGGAGAACTCGACAGCCATACGGATGTGTCGCCAAGTCATACACATTGCCACGGAATAATTGCACAAAACCAAGGCGATCAGGAGATACGCGCTCGATCAATTTCTGGATGACATGATTACCGTTCGCATCCTTGACACACTTGAGCACATGAGGCTCCAACTCTCTCACGAAGATCCCTTGCTGTTCTGGAAGAATGAACTCAACAGCCTATGAAACCTAATTAGTGCTGCGACATTGAACAAATCGCAACCAAACCTTTTGTACGACACGACAGCCATACATTTGCAGAGACAGGGGAAGAATATGACCTTCCATAGTGTTCGCGAGCACTGCTTTCTGTACTTGTGTCCCGTGCTCGAACAATTTCTGAATGACCTGTTCGGGATAAGACTGGTGCCACAGGGGAAAGCACCGCAACTCACATAATTCCCAAACACATCCTGGATCAGCTGTAGGGCGTTATCGGGTAAAATTTCATCGAAGATGATCTGCTTTTCTTCCGATGTTGCCGTCTCGAGTTTCTGCTGAATGAATCGGGAGGCATGTTGATCACCGCTAAATTCAACAATATAGCCAAAGATATCCTGAGGCGATGTCAACGGCTATCTCGTAATTAATGACACACAACTCACCCTCAGTTCCCACTTACGTGACTTGTTGGCCCTAAACTCGTCCAACAGCGGGCTGCGCAAGGTCACTGTGGCATCATCATGACGCCGCCCAGGACGCATGGCGTGGTAAAATTGCATTCCGTGGACATGCAGACCAGTGTGGCCGTAGAGCGCACCGCCAGAGAGCATATAAGGTAGTTGAGTGCTGTATTCCATGGCTGCCGCATAAACCTGGAAGGATTGCCAAGGTCAACCCAAAGCCACCCTTCTATCTAGGTCGCCGAACTCACCTGCTGCTGGAGGCCATACTGATCTCGAATCAGAAAAAGTGATCAGAGAGACCAAGATAAATACATACCTGTTTTTTGTCTTGTAAACCAGCTGGTATCGCAGCACTTGGTTGCGGTGTTGGCAGAGAAGAGATCGAGGGAATAGTAGGATATATCATCGGTCGATGAGTAGGATAGTAATATTGCGATGGCGACCGAGCGGAGGCAGTGTAATCATAGTATATGCCGGATTGCTGGCCAGCAGAAATATTAGGGTGCAGCGTCTGGGGAGATACACCTGAGTATACGTTGGCGGGCGAGTTATTGTTCATGCCAACGGCAGCGGAATATAGCGAGGGGTCGGCCGATGTACTGTATCCATATCCATAATCCATATAAGGGTCGCGTAGAGCACCGTTGGTATAGTAGGAAGAATAATCTGCTTGAGGGTAACCACCATATGGTGTACGACCTTGAACCATGGGGGACGGTCGCACCTGGGGTGAAACGGAATGGTGAGAAAAGCCGTTCACTTGCGGTGGGACGGGCGGTTGACGGTATTGGTTATTGATGTGGTCATCCTCTACAACCATCCCCCTGAATCCGAGGGACAGTTCGTTCTCGACCATAGATGTGACATCGAAGGTTCCATTTTTCCCGGAGAACGTAGAGGATCCATAAGTACCATTGGACGGAGAAGGATACCTGCTAGATGCAGTTGCGTCCTTCCCGAGCCCATTATCGAACCTCTGCGGGGAGAATTGCCCGGGTTTTACCGGAGACCGATCGTCCTCAAAAGAAGATGGAGTGTCAGCATCATCAAAAGATGAAAGATGTTAGCAGTAAAAACGTACAATCCTGGATCCAGATAACGCCGTCGACGAAGCCATTGTCGCCTGCCTCTGTCTCGCTGGATGCAACGTAAGTGAAGAGTTTACGTCCTATGACATGCTCAGCGAGCGCGTTCATAATGTCAATATCACTGATTGACTGACCAGTTGAAGGAACTCGTTCTTCTGTGGACTGCCGCTCAGCTCATCCCAAGCACCACCGGATGGTTTCGGCGGGGTCCAACTCTCCCCGATGTTGGAACGGTACGCATTCTCGACCTGGGAAGGTGAAAGGTCGTTCAAGCTGGCCGCTGAAGAAATGGACGCGTTCCTCTTCGATACCGGTGTCGTGGGCCCCCAAACCTGGTGATAGATGTGAGCACACACACATTGGGGAAAACGTAGATTCAACAAACCTGCCATCCAGAGTTGAGACTCTTGAGCGCGGGTCCAGCACCCATCCCAACTCCGAACATATTAGCTGCGGCTGTGAACTTTCCTTGTGAATGTAGCTAGAGGGATCGTCAATAATGACTCGGCAAAGAGAGAAGTTGGACACACATTACCCGGCGATGCAGACGGCGAATGACCTGCGGAGCGCGTAGACGATGCCGAAGGCTTCCGAGAGGTATCTCTAGAGTGTGATGCCATGACGAGAAGAGATATATTAATCACGCACTGAGCGGAGCGGGATGAGTGAGATGCAAGCAGTGTGCAGAGAGTGACTCACGCAAATAAAAAGAGAGAGAATGGGACAGTAGATATTATAGTTTCAAACGGAGGACTAAATGATTAGCTGTAAAAGCGAGCGCAGTTTAGTGACGATGATTAGTACACGTTGAAAGTGGGGCCGGCGCGGAGACGCGGTTACGAGCGCGTCGAAACCAAGGAAGGGAGCATGGGTTGTCGTAAATAAGCCATGATGCGCGGCAAAGGACGCGTGGAAGATGAGACTCACCTCTGAGAGATGATTAGTACCGGAAAACCAAGATGCCGACTCGGAAGAGATGGAACCACTTCTTTCCGGACACAAGACAAAAAAGCAGAGGACAAGACGCCTCGAGCTGCTGCCGTGTTATAGGGAAGGAAAGAAAAAGCAAGGAGCACCTGCCAGTGGTGGGAGCAAATTTCGGCGCAATTATTGGACGGAATTGAGTCGCTAAGAATATGGTTACCGTACGGCACTTTGCCCAGTGCGGATTTGTAGAGCAATTGAGTAAATGAGTGTATGATCTTGGTAGTAAGGGAGAGGAGGAGCTGGGCCGGCAAAGGCACTCGGAGGCGGGACAGCCTCTTGGCGGCGCCAGAGCCTGAACCCTGTTGAATCTTAGGCTACCGCTTGGCTATTTGCCCCGAAAGTCAGGTTGGAAGAGTCTCATTAACACACAGCCATCGCAGGTCCCCGCCCTCGCGTATTTCCGGAGAAATTTTTTTGGGTTAGGCAGGGTAGATGTCGGCACCGTCTCGGAAGCAGAAGTGTTCATTCTTGGAAGAGAATTCGTGGATCTCGACCATGACCGAGGTCAATGAGCGGGTCGATCTTTGGAGATGCCTAGAAGTTGGCGGTGGTCGAGACTTTTGGTGGTACTACGCGCCTGCGCCAGTTAGTACACACCGGATGCCGATCGGTTAGTACTAGCAAGTGCCGCGATAGTAATTCGGCTCCGTTGTGACAGTGCACCGAGCACATGCGCGCCGTTTACTTGGACAATATGATCGATGAGTCTCAACCGCATCTCTAGCTCCGGCTCATCCGGATCTAAGTATCTATAGTTGCTATTATTACAAACGGGTAACGTCCATAGAATTTTCCCTGGCCCATCCACGCCTGTCCCAGGGACGGACTCTTGACACACCCCAACAAGTCAGCCAGATTAGTATAGAATGCAGTAAACATTTCCCCCTCGCCGTCATCCTACATTCAACGTGCATTAAGTAAAGGCGATGGTACGTGTAGATCAAGTCAATGCAGTCGAGATACGGGATGCCTGCTGTAACGAGGATCATCGTCGCATATCCTCTAGCTTCCTCGAGGGTTGAAGAACCACGACGCGCGCTTCGCTAGGGTCGGACCGGCTCAGTGTGTGTCTCACACCCAAAAATGCGTGTACGTACCACCTCTAATACGATTGTGACAACCGAGAATGGATCAAATCCGACGGAATGATCAGCCGCGCTTCCCAGGAGCTTAACTCTATCACTTACCCTCCTTCCTCGTTCTGAATCCTAGTCAACGGATTACCTGATGGTGGCCCACTTGCTTGCGTAGAAGTACCACTGTTCCCTGCAGCTGCCGCAGAGCCGCCACCGCCACGCAGTGGCTTCGCGATTCGGCCAAAGCTCAATGTCGAAGCGGTGGATGCTTTTTGAGCTGCGAGTGCCGATTCGTAAGCAGTAGCGATTTGCAAATTGTGACCTAGACTTACCACGCGCTTGTTCCAACCGTTCCTTCACTGACTGTAACTGCGTCTCGAACTTCTGGTTTTGAATGGCCAGCCGACGATCGGCGTCCTGGAGGAGGGTTTCCAAATTCTGGATTCGCTCATTCCGTGCAAGCAGTTTTCGCTCAGCAATCCCGGCTTCCTTTTTGAGTGCCGAGTTCTGATCCACAAGCTGCCAGCCACGAGTCAGATAAGATATGATCGTTGATAATGAATGCCTACCTGCTTCTGAACTACGGTCAACTGCTCCAAGTTTCGCTCAAGGAACGCCATCTTCTTCTGCTGAGCTTTGCTATTGCTGTTTCGAATAACGTTGTTATACTGCTCCTTGATCTCATCCAATTGGATCTCAAGTTCGACGACCTGCAACAATGTCGTGAATATTGGTTCGCGCGGTATACCAAACAACTCCACCTTTTCACAACGGTTCGACAGATCCCGCATGAGAGATTTCTTGACACCCTCAAACTCTGCAAGTTGAACGTTGATCGCTTTGCGGGTGCGCTCCAGGTCTTGAGCGCTTTCGGCCAGGCTTTTGCCACCCTCGATACCCGCAGACGTCACAGCAAAAGCACGCTGCGTAGAGTGGCGTTACGTTCAGTTAGAATGGATCGATGGCCAGAGAATAGTATACCTTTAGCTCTTCGTTGACATTCTTCATGCTATCGATCGAGGCGTTCAGAGAGCGGATTTCGTTCGACTTCAGCTCAAGCTGTTGTTTGAGATCGGCAACCTCGGTAATGCTGGCCTCCCGCCGAACGGCATACTGAGCTTCGAGTTTATTCTGATGGTTAGCAGTCGCACCATCAACTGTACTGATATCATGCGAATCATCTGGAAGCATACCTTAAACTCCGTCATCGAATTTGCAATGTCAGCATTACTCGTCTCCTCATCGTGGATGGTTTTCTCTGGTTAAAAATGGCGTAAGCTTCTAAAAGGAGGCTGGCACAATTTGAACGTACCAAGAAGTTCTTCGTACTCGGCCTCAAGGGTAGACAGGCGACCCTCTAGCTCGTCACGGCGTCGAGTGATCATTTCATTTTCTTCCTGACTTTGACGCAGACGATCAAGAGTCTCGCGAACCAAGGATTGGGCTTCAGCGAGCTGTCTCCTGGCCATGACCACATCATCGACGGTCAGAGACGAGATAGTTGCATCGGAATCGACACTGTCGAGCTTAGCAAGCAGCTGGCGAAGCTGTTCGTCCTTTTCCGAGAATGCCCCCTGCTATGCGAAGAGTAAGCCTTCTGCAACGTCATGCTCAGAGAGAACATACCGCATCAAATTTGGCCATCATAAGCGCCATCTTCTCTTGCTTCCGCTTTTCTTTGTCCTCCGCGGAAGCGTCTTTCTGCGCATTGCGAAGATCGCTGATGATCTTCTTGAGTTCATCCAACTCGTTCTTGGAATCCTGGTTCTGCTCTCTCAAAATGTCGACCGTGATGATACTTTCTTTGTTATCGTAATCGAGGCGCTCGACTTGCAAACGGAGCTCGTTCAATTGGGTGGACATTGCTTTGTTCTCCTACAATGACCGCTGTAGAAGATGAATTCAAGATAAGACTAGATGTTACCTTGGAGACTGAGACTTCCTGCTCCCTCAGGAATGCAAGCTCCTCCCGGAGCTCCCTGATAAGCTTCTCTGCAGCAGCCAGAGCACTCTCTTTCTCGGCCAATATGTCGCTAAGCTCGTTTTCTCTACGCAAGAAGTCCTCCCGTTCGTCTTTATCCATGCCAATGACAGTAGGTGTTTGTGGTCTACTGTCGATGTCCGATCTAAGGCCCTCTAAGATGGGGTTGACAGGAGTCATACTCCTGACGGTTGATGGGGTGGGTGACGAAGCAGGTTTCTTGGAAACGCCAACCGAGGGGACAGGCTTGTCTGGGGTAGCCCATTCGCCTTGTTCCACGCATCCGCCCGAACGCCAAACAGCAAGCTCAGCTTCCAGCGCCTGTATGTAGGCCAGATGTCTGGTATTCGCAAGCTGTGCTTTCGAAAGAAGCCCTTTGAGCTCGAGTGGTGAGAGTTCTTGGTTGACACGAGCAGTATTCTTGATCGACTTCGCGCGAATACCAAATCGAAGGGTTGACAATGTCTCAGCTTCATTGTATGCTGAAGGAGAACAATTGATAATAAGGGTCGTCCGCGAATTACCGCCCAAGGATTCTTGCAGGATACGCGTTAGCTTCGAGTCACGGTATGGGATATGTTTGGCCTGAAACAGTAACCAACGTCGAGTCACAAGCTCGACCTCACTAGAGAGCTCAAGCTACCTACCTTCGAGTCCGTTAGAGCATTAATGACCATGCCAAGAGCCGAGAGAGATTTGTTGATCTTCTTAGCTTCTTCAAGAGTCTGGCCTGAAGCCCCCGTCTTTCCAACCTTTTCAGATCCAGCAAGGTCCACGAGGTAGAGGTTGCCACTCTTTTGAGCGCCACTCTCTGTATTTCGCTGCTGAATTGTGATGAGAAAGATCGAATGTGAACGGGAACTTTCGGCATTCATGTCTACCACAAAGCAAGATCATAATCCACCACACCGGCACACCAAAGGGCAGAACTTACTCGTGGAAGTTACGACTCGGGCTGCGCCTCCTTGGCGCATGATCTCATAGACTTCACGAGCACTACTGACATAATAATCCGAAAGGTTCTTGACATACACGCCTCGCGATTTTTCTTCGTGGACCTGCAAATTATCATTTTGAGCTGTCAGACAAGAACAATCAGTTGTACTCCGGAGGAGAAAGGACGAGAAAGCTCACGAGCGAGCAAGTCGCGTATGCGTTCTAGATAGATCTCCATGTATGAAACCTTGACCATATACTCCAAATGAGCATCCGACTCTACAATTGATTGGAATATTTGTTCAGTGATCCGGGGTATAATGCCTTTCAGTTCCTCTGAGTCTATATCGGCGCCCTGGGAGGTCGATGAGCGGATGGGATTATAGTGGGCAGAAACAGCTTGCCATCATGGTGAACGTCTTGCCACTACCGGTTTGGCCATAGGCAAATACGGTTCCGTTGTAACCATCGAGCACATCTGAGTGGTTGGTCAGTAATCTGGGAAATTTCGCTTGCTCGACTGATGCAAGTTTCTCGAAGATACTCACCTCTGACGATGCTATGCTCGGAGCATGACTGCGTTAATGACGCGAACTAGACGTGAGCTTCGGAGGACTTACTCCTTGACACCGTAATCGAAGACTTCCTGTTGCTTCGTGCCCATTGGGAATACCCTATCGAATGTAAAGCCGTCCTTCTCTGGCCCAGAAACGGCCTGCGAGTTGCGCATCATGGCTGTTTGGAGGTTGTCATCGAACGACACGACGATTTCGCCACCTTCTCTCAGTTCGAGCGAATTTGGGGGACGGAATCTGTGTATTGAGGGTCAGTGCGACGAATGAGTGTACATGGTTGTGTGGCCGGATACGTACCGACAGACTACTTTGATATTAGTAGAGGAAGCCATGATGGACGATCAATTCCAAGGCGCGGTCGCGACGAGCGCAGGGTCGTGTCGCGGTGAAAGAGACGACACACTGAAATTGTCATGTATTTCTAGCGGTGGCTGAACTACACACTACATGATAACTCGACATTTCTATCTGGACTGTATGCTAATAAAGGTGTACAATTGCAAGAGGAGAATGCGATAATGTCAACGGTCAATCGTCATCACTCCCCTCGGACGGGGGTGCCGCTACGGGTCTGCTTGAAGAAGCAGCCGGACGACGAGAGACCTGATCCCCCTTTTGAGCGGCATCAGCAGCATCTATCCACTCCGAGTAGATGTCGACGGGCTCGGTCAGATCTGATACAGCATTGAGGATTGACCGGCGATACATAAGAACGAGGAGGCTCACGGTTGACTTTGCTCTGATATCGCTGGTCGCAGACCCTGCATACGAGCTGCGCAATCCCCTCCTTTCTGTCGAGTCTGACGGTGACCGACTTGTCGTGGTTGCAGAACAAACAGGTGAACGCGGTGTCTGTGACGGATGAAATCCAGCGCAACTTGCAACCTCGTACAAAGACGCACCGAGTGGCTCTCTCCGCCGTGCTGCGCTTGCTGCAGCGGGTTTCCTGGACGATTTCTTGCGCTTTCCCATCTTCTGACAGTCAGTGATTAGTATCTTACAACTAGGCCTTAGGGCTACGACTTGCACCGCCGCCTGCACGTGATCCCGGCGCGTACGTTGATTCGACGCGTTCGACCACCACTACCATCTCAATGGCTGCCCGTCGGCCCACATCATCTCGTACGAAACCAGGAATCCCTCAAGCTGTCTCTAGAACACGCACTGCGACAGCCTCGTTGCAGACCGCACCACCACCGACCAACGAACGCATCAAGTTCGATCACTTGGCAACTTCTCTTGCATTAGCCAAAAGTGCAAAATCGAGCGAACAAGAAGATGGCGAAACACACATTCAGGTTGTCATTCGATGTAGAAGACGCTCGGATCGCGAAATTCAGGAAAATTCACCGATCATCGTCAGCTCCCAAGGCGCTAAGAGCAAGGAAGTCACAATCGAAACATCCGCGCCAGTGTCCAGCCTAGGCGTCGTAACTTTGCCACCAACTCGAACGTACCCTTTCGATCTCGTCTTCGGTCCAGAGGCGGACCAGGCATTGATTTATCATGAAGTTGTCAATCCATTGCTCGACGAAGTCCTCACGGGCTACAATTGCACGTTGTTTGCTTACGGGCAGACTGGTACAGGAAAGACGTGCGTCATACAACCATCCCCTCTACACCTTTTCTGCTCACTCCAGGGGATAGATACACCATGCAGGGCGATTTAACACCCACGCCGATGGGCAATCCCTCCGCTCAAGCCGGAATGATACCCAGAGTATTGTTCCGCTTATTCCACCAACTTGAGTCGTCAACAGCCGATTATAGCGTCAAAATCTCGTTTGTCGAGCTATACAACGAAGAGCTACGGGATCTTCTTGCCAACGAATTCTCAGCTCCCGCAGGTTCCACCCAACCGATGGGCAAGGGGGGTCCGACTGACAGCCAAAGCGGTCTGAAAATTTTCGACGATGCGAGCAAGAAAGGCGTCTTCATTCAAGGTCTGGAAGAGATACCTGTAAAGGACGCGGCCGATGCCCTCGCCCTTCTCACCAAAGGCAGTCACCGTCGCCAGATCGCGGCGACCAAGTTCAACGACCACTCTAGTCGCTCTCATTCCGTATTCTCCATCACTGTGCACACCAAGGAAACTTCGTCGATAGGGGACGACCTCTTAAAGGTCGGAAAACTGAATCTCGTTGATCTGGCTGGGTCCGAGAATATAGGTCGCTCCGGAGCCGAGAATAAGAGGGCAAGAGAGGCTGGCATCATCAATCAGAGTCTCTTGACTCTCGGACGCGTCATCAACGCTCTTGTCGATCGCTCACCACACGTGCCATATCGAGAGTCCAAACTCACCCGTCTTCTCCAAGACTCGTTGGGGGGGCGCACGAAGACTTGCATCATTGGAACCATCTCTCCAGCGAGGTCCAACATGGAGGAGACACTCTCGACACTTGATTACGCGATTCGAGCCAAGTCCATTCGCAACAAGCCCGAAATTAACCAAAGGATGACACGAAACTCTCTCTTGAAGGAATACGTTGCCGAAATCGAGAGACTCAAGGCAGACGTTCTCGCGGCACGGGAGAAAAACGGCATTTTCTTTTCCGAAGAGACATGGAACCAGCTGAGCGGTGAGCAAGAACTCAGGCAGACCGAGATGGAGGAAGCGAAGAAGCAGGTGGAGATCATAGAAAGTCAACTACGGAGCGTGCGGGAAGAGTTCGAACAAAGTATAGCTTTGTTGATGAAAAGGGACGGGGAGCTGAAGGAGACGAAAGAGAAGTTGGAAGAGACGAAAGGAGAGCTCGATGTGAAGGAGGGTCAACTCAAGTGGGTGAAGAGCGCCTTGGAAGAAGAAGTCGTTGTTCGGCAGGCATACCAAGTCAATGAAACCAAACTCGACGGCGTCGCTTGTGAATTGAAGCAAGTCGCTACAGAGAGTATCGATGATCTCGGTGCCTTGTTTGAGAAAATTCGTGAGGCGGTTCATTCTATGGTGATCATATGGTTGACAACTTCGCCCAGAACGCAAAACAAAGACTTTTAGTTCTAATATCAAGGCAGTATCGTCTCACGGGAAATCGATGACCAACGAAGTGGCTACCCTTTTTGCGAAGCTCAACGACTTTATGAAGACCACTGGCCATTCGACGGAGAACCTTCGGACCGAAGTGAAAGCATACCACACCAAAGAACACGAAGTAATGACCGCTCACTCTCAACGCATCGACCAGCAACTGCAACGCATCCAAGACGCTTTACGCGTAATCAACGCCAAGGACGACGTGTCTGCGGAAGCGGTGGGTATTATGCAGAGCGCGGTTAGAGAGTCTCAGGACACGGTTAAGAGCTCGTTCGCTGCTTGGTCGGATGGCCTACGCAAGAGCTCTCAAGCGCTTTGCAACGAACTGTACTCCACAAATCAAAGCAACTTTACCGCCGTACGTTTGATCTTGAATTGACCAATAGAGAGGCTGAAATCAACCTTTAGCTGGAAAGTGCACTTAGAGCGATGGGCTCTCTCATTGACGCGGCCGTTGACGAGGCTCTATCGTTTGTCAAAGCAGAAGGTGAATCCAATCTGCAAGCCAGATCAATCACCGAAGAGATGTCTCGAGTCGAAATTTCGCACCTTCAAGCCCAAAACGCCATGCTCTTGCGAGCGCTTGAAGTGGAGAAGGTTAGGTCCGAAAAGGCAAAGGAAGAGTTGGTTCAAAGCATATCTGGCCTTCTTGGTGATTTTGTGACCACGCGACATCAAGAACTCAGTGATGCCTTTGGCGCCGTGGCGAAAGAGAACGTAAGGGTGGAGGAAGAACTTGCCAAGTTCGGGCAGCGACACGAGCGACTGGTCGGTCACGCTAATTCTCGTGGGGCCGAACTTTCTGCATCATTTGCACGCAAAGGAGTAGAAGGAAAGAGATTGCGTGACGGAGCGATGAAGGTAGCTTTCATTTTTTCACTCGATATCCTCGACACGTCTAACTAGACTACCAGTCTGCGAGTTCGGCTCAGAACACGGTCAAGGAAGGACTCTCGACGGTACAGCTATCCATGGCCACAGCGACAACAACGTACTCTGGGGAGCTTCAAAGACATGGCCAGACCTTTCATACGTCGTTTGCAGGCGCTCTCGACCGACACAATCGGGCGAAGAGAGCTCGCGTTGAGAGTACAGATGTGATGGTGACGGACGTGCAGGTTGACTTGAGAAACGTGCAGCGGGGATTGGCCTCGAGCCTAAGGAACGTGGAAGGATTCGCTACTCGCGTGGCGTCAGAGGTGGGTCACCATTTGCGGTGCCATTGACTATCAATCATAACGTTATCGCCTACAGAGTGCAAATCTGGCCGAATCAGCGGAGAGGCACCACAAAGCGGTAACATCTGGCTTAGGTGCCATTCAGCAGACGTCACGATCACTCCTCGAGCAAGCCACGCGGGAGGACATTCCTACCGGGATGACGCCCCGCAAACGAGTCTGGGAATTCGCCGATGGCTGGGAACTAACCAAGAATCGTGACGCTATTCTGCAATCCTGGAGAGGGGGCGCGATGAGTGTCAGCACCACTCCGCTTTCTGTGACACGAGATCTTCCCGAGGAGTCGCATGATACGCCATACGAGGACATGCAAACAGATGGAGGCGACACACAGGACGACGAGGATGTGGACGGTGATGTTACGGCTACTATTTCTCCTCCCGCTCTGGAAAGCGAGCCACCACGGCCGCCGACGCCACCAGTGGTGTCCTTGTCCACGTCGACATCGTCTTCAGCGACACTCCCTGTCGGGCAACAGGCAACACTCCATTCGGTTTTGGCATTGAAGAAACCCGGGATCGCAAAACCCGGGTCAACGGCAATAGGAGCATTGGTGGATCGTCCGACGAATATTCTGGGTCCGAGAGGATCACGAAGGGTACGATGACAGTGATATATATAACATTATATACGTATTATGTACAGATAATCGGAAAAATTTATGTTAAATCGATTTACGTAATAAATTGACTTAAATTTCTCGAACTAAGTTTATTTGAATCTTCGATATACTTGGAGTTGTATCATACTGTGCCATTGGATTACCTAATACAGTCCAAGCCTGGAGGCAGGCCCGGGAGCGCAGCAACTCATTCAACGTTACATCGCACAGCAGCGCAATGGCAGCGGCAGGACTGAAAAGTAAGACTCTCGTCTTGAGAAGAAACTTGGCTAACGCACAAATGAAGCCGTCATCCTTTTATCCTTTGTCCTCGCCGTCGGATTCTTGCTCATCATTCTCTCGTGTGCGCTTTGGTCAAACTGGCTGCCTCTCTTGGTCGGTGAGTCCCGAAAAGTCGACCGTATCAGGAGGTCTACGACTTACAAGCTCCCCCAGCTCTCACATTCGTGTTGGCACCTCTTCCCAACGCAATCTTCTCACACTGCGGGGGGGACGAGTTCTCGTCATACGAATTGAATGCAGGTCCTATTGACCTCGGACGCTTCATCACTTCCATAATTGTCGTCACCGGATTCGCATTGCCCGTTGTTCTTACTCACTCGGAGGTGATCAGACCAGGGGCCTGTGCCATGTCGATAATCGGCGGCGGGTGTGTGCTATCGCTTTCTTTGCCTCCATTTCTGACACTTCCTTTTGTCAGACTGGTGTACGGGACAATCATGGCCTACTCAGCAGCCTTTAGGGAAGACGTCTCCGAGTTTGATTGAAAGATGCCTGTCGGATAATTATAACCCATCATTGAACATGTGACTACTACATGAACTGATTGTATCGTTTGCGCAAATGATCATGCAATCCCAAGACGTCGTGAGTACATATTAGGTGAACATAAGTAAAGATTGAAAACCGATGCGATGCGAGAATACTCATTCACGTCATATGTGACTTAGGTGTTATTCACCGCGTCCATCATGTCAGGTTTTCCTACACGACCTGCGATGAGATTTACCATCTTGAGTAGCAGCATGATTTTTGGTGAGACGGTGTCGAGCGTATTGTTATGGATCTCCTGGACCTTACCAAAAACCTCCTGCTGGATGTCGCCGAGTTTTGGTCCAAACTTTTCCCGGAAGAGCCCATCGAGTTGACTGTCGAGCGACTCTATTATGTGCTCCGCAGAAGGAAGATCGTCCGCCATTTGACCAGAAGATGTTTGTGAAATATAGGCCTGTAGTGCTGCTGCTATGGCCTCGATTTCTTTGTCACGACGTAACCAATCATCTTTGGATTGCGTATGTCGAAGAACATCCTACAAGAACAAAAGGTCGGATCGGCTTGCATACCCAAAGACGATAAACAAACCTGGTCGATCCTAATTTTGAATGCTTGGTTCTCTGCTTCCAGCGCCCTGCACTGAATTTCCAGAATATTGACCTTCGTGATCAAATCTGCAACCTCCATAGCAAGTGCCCCGATATCGTTGCCCGTCTGTGAAACAGCGTTTACGAGTTCTTTGTTCTTCGCGTCGACGACAGCCTCGACCTCCATTTGTGACACCTCTCTCGTGTCTGGGATAGGTGGGTACAGTGCATCTTCCTCTTGCAACCGAGAATCTATGTGAAGTTCGATTTCGTCTGAAATAATCGCGTCGCGTTGCGTAATATCATTCTCGAGATTGACAAGGCTCCCCTCAAGCTCGACGAGCTTGTCGCGGAATTCTTCCAACTCCTTTGCCGTGACCCCAGCCACGGCTTCCACGTTGCCACTCGTGGACTGTACAGGCGTGTCCGCTTCCCCGTCTAGCCTTCTTCGTTTAGAGGGCCGATCTGAATCTGGCGTCCAACTGGACGCGGTCGTCTTGAAGAGCGCTGTACAACTGCTTTTCACATCCTCCAGCAGACCCCGAACCTCCGTAACGTGTTTCTTCGCATCCGCCAGCGATTTTTCCATCTCCGAAACACGCGAAGTCCTTAGGATGGGCCAAAACCCACTCCCGATGAGCTTTTGAATCGTTTCGTTGACCTCTGTGCGCTTCGTCGTCATCTGCGACTCCAGCGCCGTCTTCTGTACATCAAGGTGAACACGTTCCGCTTCCTGCATATGATTGAACAGGGAAGAATCGGAGAGCTGGCGAATTTGAGAAAGGTCTGACTCCAGTTTGATGTAGTCACGACGCGATGTGATGGAAGAGAACATGAGACTGCGCCAGAGCGCGTGAGACGGTGTGCAACAAGAACGAAGCAGACATACTCGATTCGATCATGCCATGCTGATCTCTGTTCCTCCATGG